>JAQFYM010005872.1:0-12537 GCA_034694785.1 Agrenia bidenticulata
AAAAAAATCTCTTAACGACATAACCTGAAATGTAAAAAGCATAGCAAAAAACACATATTAAGTATGACAAGACCTAATATTTTGCCACAAGGATAAAATAGAAACTCTAAAGTGAAAATCATGAATATAAATACTAACGAAAATTTTTGCTTTAAAAGCATTTGCCTACGAAAAAGACCAGCATCTGAACTGAATTTTTGCGTTTGTAGTCGCAAAACAGTATTATGTATTACGTATCTGTTATATTGGTTGCAGAAAAATAGTAAACACACACAAATCATATTTGTATTCTAAAAGTATATTAAAAATCGAAGTCATTCTAATTAAAAGGAAGCTTATGTATAGATATTTTATGGATAAATAAAATATGCACGCGATATTGTAAATTGTATTATTGTAATTTGTCAAGATTGTTAAAATATTAAGATTGGTAAATATAAGATGTAAAATGCACTATTTATAAAAAAATTGGTTGTATACTAGCGTTCGAAAATAGCACAGAAAAACTAATATGTAAGAACTAGCCCGTCAATATAGCATCATCGTTTTTAGCTGTAACATGTACTGTTTCCTGTTTTTTTTGTATAAAAACAGAAAGGAATGAATTTTTTTTCTAAAAAATGTGCTGCAAAAAAGTACAATAATTGATTACAGATATTTTTTTCTTGCTATAAAGAAACATGTTGTTTATTTTTGCTATATATAAATGTTTTAAGACTTTGATTTAATAAAACGATATTTATAAAAACAGGTGATTATAAAAGACGAAAAATGTGATTAATCTATAAGTTATACACAAAAAAAAAACCCGCGCTCGTAGGTGCATTTTATAAAAATACTATACAAGTTTCATTTTTTTTTTTTTTGGCAAACTAACTGCTATAAATTTTTTTTGTTGTCTAGTTTGTAAATTTTCATAAGAAAAATATATTATAAAATGCGTTTAATTTACAAATTTAAAGCAAGCATCGCAATTCAGTAATATCGTGAATTTATATGAAATGCAAATGTCGCATCAAATACAGTTGAAATTACTGGATTACAGTATCAAAAGTTGTTCAAAAACAAAAACTCGAGCATAAGCATATTATAAGTTTTTTTTTTAGCTTTTACAATATTTTTTTGGAAACGATTTATTAACAGTATGCAGAAAAGAAACGAAAATAACAAAAACGGTAACCAAAATATTAAAACTTATCTATATACATTTTGTAAATATTATCTTTTTTTCTTTTTATTTTTTTCTTAATTTACTTACTTTAGTTGCCGCGGGGGCAGAGGCAATCCACGACCAATCTACCATTTTGAAATTACACAAAACTAATATAAATAAAAAATATTCTTACACTATAGATATCTAGCATAAGTGTGATTATCAAAATTGTAACCAAAAACAGCACAAATACAGCAGATCATATATTTTGCTTTAATTTTATTATAAAAAAATATATTTTTTGACAAATATATTGCTATAAAATAAAAATTGTTTTTATAGATCTATGTTAGTATCGTTCATGGATCTGATCTTTAATGACACGTTACGCGCGCCGCTTTTTTTTTAATTGCATCTTTTGCGACTAATTCTGAACAGAATATAAAATTCAAAAAAAAAATACTGTTTAAAATGATAAAAAATGTTTTTTAGTCTGCCACGATACTTAAAAACATAAAAACGCCTTTAATGTAGTTTTGCGTACAAAAAAATGCCTAAAAAGGTCTTTTTTTATAAAATCGTTTTAATGCTATGATCATAATGTAAAAAACCTTTAATTTTTTTAAATGATAATTTTGTAAATTAAATTTGTGTTAAAGCTTATACAAATGATTCGAAAACATACAAAAAAATGGCTAAATTATTTTTTTTTTTAAAAAAATGCAAAATTAGTTTTGCTTTAAAAAATGCTTAACAAGTATTTTTATCAAAAAAATTCAACATATGTATATTTTATGCAAAAAAATTCTTTTTTTTCTGCAAAGAAATTCACTATTATCTTTTTTACAAAAAAAAATTAGCAGCCCCCCTCTGAAAATTCCTTAGCTACGCCACTGGAATTCCGAACCCTAGTTACATCTCTACAAGAGCATTTCATGTCAAAAAGATTTTTATATACGGTTACGGTTTCTTAAACTTGGGTTATTTCATATACCAAACAAACATTGTAAGAAATGATGTTTTAAATATATAAAAAAGATTTTTTAACTTGTGAGAAAATAAACATGTTATTAATCAGATTTTTGTCATAATATATTTTTTTAATCCTTACAAAGATTTTTATGCAAGATTTTTTAGAAATTTATATGTAAAGATTGTACACAAAAGAAAAAAACACTTTTCTTATTGTTTGTGATTATTTCAAGTTTTTTTTTTTTCGTTTTATTTTTTTATGACAAAGAAAACTGTTACAATTAAAGTTACGAATTAGTAAATCCTTTTTGCTTTTACAAAAACTATACACTTAATATTTAGGGGAATCTGTTCGCGTGTTTATTTACAAACTGTTAATGTAAATAAACAGTTTTTCGGAAAAAAACGAAGTTTTTTTGTTTGTTTTTTACATAAAAATGAACAAAGAAACTTAATCGTAATGGGAAGTTGATATTTTTGATTTCAATTTATTAAACACAAAACTCAAGAAGCGTCATAATAGCGCTGTAATATAATCTTACATATTAAAATAGGTTTAATATAAGTGATGAGATTTTTTAGACTTTTAGAAAAAACATTTGTCATCTTTTTTATCAAAAATTCTTATCTTAAACTCAATTTACGTCTTTATTACATTTAGTTTTTATAAAATTCTAATTGTAGCTGTTCATAAATTTTGAATATCTGTTTTATGTAATTTGAGATATTTTTTTATTTATGTAGATAAATACATCTTTTGAATTGATATATTATTATATTGAAAGTATGACTTACATTGATTGACTTTTAAAAACCTCATTATTTCTATGTTATGCTATATAAAAATATATTGGCTTGTATAAGATGTTTTGTATACAAGAAGCTATTTTTATAATGTGATTTTTTTTTAACAAACAAAAATAATATTTTAATTACAGAAATAAATTATCAAGAAAACTATTTCAAGTCATTGGTAAAGAGAATTTACAAAGGTCATACTCGATATGGTTGTTGGTTTATTCATCATATATATATGTTTTTTCCATTTGCTTTAGTTTTAAAAATCTATTAAACAAATAAAAAAACAAATAAAAGGCACAAACAGGTAGCACTGTTAAACGTAAAAAAAAACGTGTAAGCATATCATGCCTATATTTACGGCGTTTTTTTTAAAGGGCACACACGTTTTATTTTTTAAAGTAGATTTTTTGACACGAATATAATTATATGCTTACATTTATAAAAAATATAAGTAAAAAATACAGAGAAATTTTTAATGTGTTTATTATGACTTATTTGCTAATTTTAAAGCCTCACTTGCATTTTTTTTGTTATTTTTAACCATTTTACATAAGCGTAAAAACAAAACAAAAAATTATTTTCGGACCTGTTTTTAATATGGTCCCCTTTCTCAGGGCCTAAAAAATATAAACTTTTTATTTGTAAAAACAGTTTTTACAAACATAAACATGTTTTATGTTTTATGTTTTCCAGATACGTTTTTGGAAAACTGTTTATTTCAAAATAAACAGTTTATTTAAAGCAACAGTTTATTTTTAAAGCAGATACGCCCTTAATTTTAAACTAAAAATTTCCATAAAATAGCAATCCGTCTTTTATAAATATAAATGTTTTTTTTTATATGTGTTGGATGATGAGAAGCAAAAAACTCGTTTAATACGAGCTAACAACGAAACAAAATTAATTATTTGTTTATTTTCTTCACTTTAAATGCATAAAGTTTTTCTTTATCATGTTTTAAACATCAATCTCATATCAACGCATTTATATGTTCACATCAAATATGATTTCTCTAGCGCGTTTGATAGACGCAAATGTAGATCATTTAAAATATGCATTTGCCTGCGCGTGTATAATCTAGTTTTGAAGCAAAAATCTCTATTTATTTTAGGGTTTTGGGTTCTGGTTCTTTATACTCGGGTCTAATATACAACTTGGTTGTTTTCCAGAACAAAAAATATGTATTTAACCTGTTTTGAGTACTTAAATTATTTACTATGGTATTTTATATCCCGGTTACTTAAATTGTATAATAGCTATATAGACCATTGTACAAAAGTGCAATAAAAACAAGTAGGGCGAAACAAAAAGTATTTAAAATATGGTGCAAAAAGATTTAAAACAAAAAAAAGCATTTATAGCATATATTTAAAAAAAAATAAGCTTAAACTGGGTAATAATCCAGGTTTTTTCCCGCATTTAAGAACTCAAATAAAATAACGTATGCTTCTCATATGTATTTCTTCCTGTTACTAACCATATAAAGACAGCGTCTAAAAAAAGTAAAATTGTTTAATATTTACATTGTAAATATTAAGGCAGTTTCTTATATGAGATTTGATTCTCAATAGTTGCAAGCTAAACTATTTTAACACGCTTTAAACTAGGTTTGTTCTCAGTGGGCTGCTAAATTAGGAGAATTGATTTATGTAACTCTTACTGCCAATTTGGTTGCATATACCACAAAAATACATTTTTGTTAGAAAAATAGTTGTAATAAATAGTTGAAGTGTATACTTGCAAGCTGTTTTAAGTATTTATAGTGTACACAAAAAATTATCTTATCTTTAGGTTAGAACAAAGAGCTATTTTTTGTGATTTACTAGTTTATAACGTAGAACCCCGATATAAAGGCTTTAGACACAATACTTAACATTGTTGGGATGTTTTCTGTATAATATGTTCATTAAAATGGTAAAACTTGGCAATTTTTTGTTTGTTTTTTTATTGAGACTTCTTAGTAACCTTGACGCGGAGCAGTGTAGTGTTTCGCAGTATAACAAAACTGTCATATAATACACAATATAACATTCCTTTTGCATGCAGTAAGATCCGCAATAACCTCGCTATTTTTTTAGAATTTTTATAAATAATATTTTAAGACTTTGACATATGGGATAAAATTAAAAGAAAATAAAAAAGCATTTAAAATAAAAAAAACATTTTGACAAAAAAAAAACATTTATTATTGAAAAAAACAAATGATTCGCCCTAATTATAAGTCAATTATTTTACATACGCGTATTAAAATCTAATGATGATTCATTGTCAACGAGCATATTATTTTTGATATAACTTGTATATAAGTGCAAATTTTTTTTTAAAAAATTATTGTAAAAATTTACAAGTAGTTTTTTTCTACTAAGTTATGATTTTTGAAAAATAGAAAAAATATGACATTATTGAATATATTTTATTTAGGCATTTACTAAATTTTCCTTTTTTTGTTTTATTAAATATATTTTGTAAAAGTTAAAAATGCTTTTTTTGTTCCAGTCAAATTTATTTATTTTTGTACCCAGTTGTCTTGAATACTAGGCTTAGATAAAAATTATTTATAATAAATGGTCTCTTTTGCTCAATTAATATGATATACTGTTTTTATGTATAAAATCAATTTCAGATTGTGATTAAAAAAATAAAGTATTTTATTGTGAAATTATATAAATTATTGTGTATGAAATGATAATCTGCTTCGATGAGTGTTATTCTTTTAAAATTAACAAATAAATTATTTGTAAAAATATGTCTAAAATAAAAAAAAATCTTCAATTTTTTTGGATTTTCAAATTTATTATACAATTTAAATCGTACCCCATTTTGATGGATGTTAAGCAGTTCATAAGGTTTCATTTATATCCAGTTTTACATAACGATCTTGTAGTTTTGTAAAAATATTTTCTAACGTGCAAGTGTAGATAAATAAAACACAGGTCACTTTTTGGTTTTCAAATGCATAAAACGCTTTTACAACCAAAATTTGCATGTCGCAATTATACTCGACTTGTTGCAATTGACCAAAAAGTCTTTTTACTACCCTATGTGCTTTGTTTTTTACAACGACAGAAAAACGATTTACCTCATTAATATTGCCATCAATCTCAACGGTCTAAAATCGATCTAGATAGATCGCAAAATATCTTGACGTTTTAAATACTTACACAAAAGTGAAAACTATTATTGAAAAAATACATAAAAATTGTTTTTTGAAGAATGCGCAAAAAACATATTTTGTGTATAGTGGTATTAATTGACAGGTTTTTCTTAATAAAATTTTTTTATATTGTTATTTAAATTAGTTCAGGTCAAATTTGAGTTGAACATGTACATTAAAAACATCATAAAAACATGATTATATTCGAACTCATTTTTTGTTTTTGGTGGTTTAAAACCAATCCATAAGATAGCTTGAGGACCATACCGATGAAAATAAATTATAGTTCTAATATAATGTGGGTTCTTTTTTTAATTACCGAGTTTTTTCTCGCTTTGTTATTTGTTATTTGTTATTTTGACATCTAAATCTATCTTGCAATGATTTTGATGCTACATAATTGTCACGGAAAATTTACTTACACTATTAAATAAACAATTTTTTTAAAAATGGCTAAATAACTAAATAGAATATTTTTACAAATAAAGTTTTTTATTATGCAGTAGATATTGTATTCTTAGAATATCGTTGGGCGTTATTTTAAATAAAAAATATTATTAAATTACTAAAATTTTACAAAAAATCGGTCAAAATTATTTTATATTTGTATTATATTTTTTTCTTTTATAATTACTTACATTTTTACAATTGAGTAAATATTAAATAGTAGGGTACTCCAAATACTAGTAAGTTGTAAAAAATAACTTTATGTACCATTTATGAAAGTTAATGCACCGTTAAGCGGTAAGTAAAAAATAATGAGTAGCAATTTGGGTAATTATACATTTACCTTGCATGAATGGATACTGGAAAAATAAAATGAAAATTCCTGGCCTTTTTAGGTGTTTAAGGCTGTCATGGTAGTCAATTGAAAGCGTATGGGTTATTATTTACTATTAAATCAGCATAAGAATATAAGGATTTTATTTAGCTGTGTATTACCGTTCAAAATCATTGTAATGTCGAATAAATTTATTAATATTTACAAATAGTAAAATGTGTGTAAAAAATGTATTGATATATTTTGGAAAAGTTGCTACTAAAATATGAAATCCATCAGATAGGGTATCATGAATTCAATAATGTGATGCCTGGTTACTTTAATATATTTAAATAAACCATACTGATATCTAAGACACAGATTAAAGCGAATTACAATTGCGATACATTTAAGAATTTCGTTTGTGTATACCTTTTTTAAATCTTTTTTTCGTTCTTTTAATTAGGTTTTAGCTAAGTTTGTGAGTTTTATATGTACACTTTGTCATTTTCTTGATTTTATCTAAGGATTTACAATTTAAGGCTTTTTATTTTATGTGATTAATACTTTTTTTAATACGTAATGCCTGTAATGATCAATTTAAAGACACTTTAAAAACGCGTTTCTTGTGAATTCAGTAGGGGCAGGGGGTATAAAACAGGATTTAACATAGACAGAAGCAACATAAATCAGTAGAACTGCAGAAAAGAGATTAAACAGTAAATTTTAAAAATTCTTTTTGTGTTTAAATTTTGATTTAACGCACGCTGTGTTTTTCTGCATGGAGGGCATCCTTAAGAAATCATCACTCTATACTATAATAAAAATATTTCATTTGTTTTGTAATATTTTCCCTTCTTTTACACATATCTGATTTGGTTATGTTTATCTTCTACACAATTACGGGCCTGGGGAAGTTAATATGGTTTGAAAAAAATTTGCATAAAAACACGCTTTTGTTTTTTATTTTTATAAAGCATTATTTTGAATTGGTAGCCATATTAACTCTAATGCAAAAATACCCCTCCTTGTACGTTTTAAAGTTAACGAGAACGAATATCGCGTCCATTATGACGTATCAAAGTCGTTCTATGCATTCTTACTTGTAATCTATAATATTTACAAGTTTTTCTGTATTTTTTTGTTTACAATGTAAAGCACTCATAGTGTTTTATCGAAAAATCTGATAAAAAAGCCAAAAAAAAATACTAAACGGTTGTCAGCAAAATCGCAAAGTCATCTTAGTAAATTACCGTGTATTTCCTTCCCGGAAACTAAGACGGGAGTAACCTAATAAAAAGGATATAAAAATGGTTGTAAAGAATAAAGTTTAAAGTGACGGTATATTTTGATTTATCTATAAATTAAATTTAATTGAAAAATTCTATGAATATTAAAGTGCTGTGACTCAAGCGCAGTAGATAATAAAAACATTTTTATGCGGAGAAGACCATAATTAAAAAATGGCACTACAGTCGAACCTCGATTATCCGGACCTTGGTTAACCGAAACCTCTATTAACCGGTAGATTTTTTCTAATTTTTACTCACCTTTTTTAAGGCAAAAAAAATTATATAATTGCTGCTTGATGTATATAAAATTAGTCAAATGCATAATATGTTTTTTATGGCTGTGGTACATTGTAATGATTATTTTGATTGAATATTTTTCCATACATATTATATTAAAATTTAATAGAATAAAAAAATCAAAAAAATGGCCAAATATTACATATATAGTACACTACATCATCTTTTTAAAATAATGAAAAAAAAACACAAAGCAGAATGCAGAATGCGAGAGTTACAACCAACAAGAAATTAGTATCATGTTCTATAAAACCATAAAGAAGGTGAAAATAAAGTTTTGTGAGTTTATTAAGTTATTGCACATTTTTTATGCAAACCCTCTATTAACCGGTATTTCTATTATCCGGTTGAAATTTCATTTTTTTCGGTCCCGACCCTACCGGATAATCGAGGTTTGACTGTATTTAGTTTTTTTCATATTTTTCTTGCACTTAATTACAATTTGTTTGTGCTTTGAGTTTACATATTCATGTATTTTATACACATATTTTCAGTTTGTATAGTATTGATTATATTACAATTATTTGATCCATCACAATTTAAATGTCTATTTATTTCTTTAGCAAAAATGATCAGATTGTAGCAAAGACTAAAGGTGTTTATATAAAAGACACGCATATTTAATTGTTCATTAATATTTGCGCTATTGAGTGAAAATGACATGGTAAATTTTATTTCCCGGGTTCTTTATAAAAAAATTTTAAAAAAGAACAAATCCTCATAAAACAAATGTGTTTACGGGCAAAACGTTTCTAAATTTATAAGAGACACGCCCTAATACTACTTTGGACACATATAAGTTCCCTTTGTAGCGACTTGTGAAAGAAATGAGCCACTTAATAAAAACATGTTTTATGAAAGTTTATCATCTGACAAGAATGCTTTTTTAATATTGCTTAATATTTTTAAGCTATAACATTACAGACTATATATTAATAATTCTTCAACAAAATGAAATATCAAAAAATGTAAAGGCTTATTTAAATACTCAATCATCGTGGACCACTTTTTTCTCGTACTTTTGGAACCTGTATCTGCCAGCACACTCTAATGATGCAATCATCTGTTCTATATAATCAGCCCATAAAAATTTAATACTTGAGCCCCGGATAGAACAGATATCCACATTTCTTAAGCCTGGACATTTTGTAGGTCCTTCTACCTGCATTTTCCCTAGTTTGATATTTAAGAATGGATCTATACTTAGCAGAATTCCTCTTATTTTCATATCGCTTTTTAATTCCAATTGTATTTCCTTATTGATCTGTGTCTTGAAATAATTATAGAACAGCATCTTTGTTGTAAGGGTAAAAATAAGCAATTCAGATATATTACTCGAATTTATCATATTTAAAATATTTAAAAGGTCATTACATGCTACTTTAAAGACAGTTGTAAATCATTTGTTAACATTGTGATCCGTAAATATGTCAATTGGATGAATTTTAATTTACTAGACGTGAAGCTATAAAAAATAGGGGAAGGGGATAACAAAAAGAAATTCGGGCCTTTTTAAATTATGATTTATTCCCATACCCATCCCAAAAAAAACTGCCCTTTTTAAACACATTGATTCTTTTTCGGGATTTTTTAATAATTTAGCAAAATACTAATTATAAATATGAACTCTAAATGGAAACATTGTTTTATTTTATGGTTAAAATTGTTGAAAACAGAGTCTTAGTATATGTTATGGCAATAATATTGTCATTGATATAAAAACTTCCCCTATAATGACCATTATGGCCATATATGGATAATTAATTTATAAAATCATTTTCCTTTTATTACAAGAAAAACTTAAAAAATAACAACTAACAAATATTCTATTAATGCATTTTGATACACCAAAGTGTTCATGATAACCTCTCTTTTAAAGGTTTTTTATTATAAAAAGGCAAGCAATTCAAAACATAATTACAATTTTAGCCTCAATTAAAGACCTCTTGACTTTTATACTGAAAAAAATGGTTACCTTCCATTTAGCCAAATCACTTTCTACTTATAGAAAAAAGAAATGTGCTAGCTCATAAAGGCACATTTTTATTTATGGTGGATAAAATAAAGAAATATAAAAAAATTACCTTAATGACTATTAATTTTATACAGGCTATGGTTAAAAAGTTCAATATACGGAAGTTCCGTTTTTAATATTTACATGCAGCGGTTCCGAATATGGGTTGGCCATAATATGGAAAGCGGCTTTTTTGTTTTCCCCCATAATGGCCATTATGGTAAAATATGGGAGGCAAAAAAAATCCAGAAATATTATGTTTATTATCCGTTAAAAACTTAGATATCAAGTTTCTAGTAAAAAATAAGATCAGTAATAGCCTACAAGTAAATACTTTTTGGCTATTTTGTATATTTAAAAATATTTGTCAAACAATATTGGTTTTGTGTCGCTAAGATTAAATGATTGTATTCTAACAAAATTTAAAGACATATTGTTCAAAATAAAAGATAAACTTTGGAACTGAAGATAAAGGTTTGTCGACAGATAAGATAGAAAAAGCGCCAATATTTTATAAAATTTTCTAGGATCGGGTATAAATTGAAAACATTTATTAAGTAGTTTTGGTTTTTTTTATATTATGAACGAACAAATCCCAACTATCCAAGCTGAAAATAATTTACGTAAATTTTTCAAAATTTCATATACATAGGGGGGGGGGGGTAAAAATATGGATCCATTATGAAAACATAAACCCCCCATTATGGCCATATATGGAAAGCGGCCATTTTTTTCGGAACCGCTGTTTAGATGTCTTTGTAATGCTTTTTCCCTTCATTAAAACGTTTATGACAAAAATTTTGTCCGTGAAACCGTTGCAACTTCATTTCATCTGCGTATAAACAAACATAAGTAAAAGTTACGGAATGTTTAAAAGTGCATATTCATTTTTAACGGTATTCTTTTCTAAAAAATATGCAATGGGTAAAAAATAATTTTTTAGTAAATGTAATATCGTGGACTAAACGCTGTTTATACACGTTACACTACAAGTATTTTCTTAATTATATATTTTAAGAAAAAAACTAAGAAGTAATTAAAGCATTTATTTTTTTGCCACACATAAAAACTTGGTTTTTACATTGTATTAAAGGCAAAGATGCATATACAGATATATACATCTCAGCTAGAGGTCTGCATCAGACCAGACCGTTCCGGTCTTTTTATTGATTTACAAAGGCAATAAATATTTGCCTAACTTACGGAAATTTATGCGTTTTTTTAGATAAATTAACAGCTTTTTATTTTGTCTTATGTTCGTTTTTTTTGCAGATAAGCTTATTCGCTATGTGGTGTTGCTTATAAAACGCTGTAAAAGCTACGTCTCGTAAAAAAATGTTATGCAAAATATAATTAATGTTTGCATGCAAGTCTAAATTCATGTTTTTTACAAGATGAAGAGGATCATGATGCCAAAATTTTATTATCGTATAATAACTATATAAATGTAAAGAAATATACAAATAGCGCAAAAAAATGTATTTTCCCTTCCTTTATATACGATTTCAGATATTTGAAATTTGATAGACTTGGCGCTTTTTTTTGCTGCAAACTATACCGTGTTTGAGGTGAGAATGTCTTTTGTAACATCTTTTTACTTTTTTGAGGCGTGATTTTCTCTTTTAAGTTACATAAAAGTGTATGAACGACTTTAATTTTTACATACAAGCACAAAAAAGCGTTTAAAAGCAATTTTTACAATTATTTTCAGAAAATCTTATATACTTTTTTAAGAGCGTTTTCCCTTTTTGTAATGACGACCTAATGCAAGAATATGCCTATCATAAAAAATATAAATATTCTATTAAACCTACTAATTTTGTAAAAAAAAATATGCTTGACAACTGGCACTAAACAGAGTATCATTCTATAAAATTTTGTGTGTCTTTAGAAAAGAAATTTATATATTTACTGCAAGCATTAGTAGAATTAGAAGGGGAGACAGAACCCCTCTCTAGAAAATTTTGTCCGCCTAAATTTATGGTGTTTTTTTTGGCATTTATTTTGTTTATAATTAAATGTCGCGCGCCACACGGGTTACCCATGCCAGGCCCACTACTTTCACTTCTTAGCCGTGCCATAGTCGATACCTAC
>JAQFYM010005873.1:0-12537 GCA_034694785.1 Agrenia bidenticulata
TTCATGAAAATCGGTAGACTGGATCGATAGCTAGCGATTTTTAAAGACCTGGACAATCAATAAGAACACCCTGTATAATAATCATCCCTCTCTGACCAATAAAATATATGATCTACCTTTTCACTTATAAAGTTACATTTTTGTATGACGGTTTTGTGTCAAATGGAAATTAAAGAACTCCTGAATTCTGTCTAAACGCTTTGTCTTTCCAATCTGCGACAAACCATACAAATTAAAAGGTTATAATTTATTTCAGAATAAAAACTCTACGACTACGACTACTTGAAAAGTGGACGAAGGCAGTTTGTGGGTATGGCATGGAGGGGACTTATTTATTGGAATGGTTGGTTGAGCATTGTGTTTTTGCCGAGTGAAACCATATAATTTTTTTTTACAAACGAGAAACCTAATAGTAAACAAATGAGTGGTTGAACTTAACTTAATTTCTATTGAAAAAATTAATAGCTTTTTTAAAAAACGTATTATTATTATTAGTAACGTAGCAAGTCTTCAATTTTTTTTTATCTAATTCGAAGTTTCTTTAAAAGTTCCTGTATAACTGTACACCTTAATAGTTAATATGTTTGACGAAATATTAATGCCAAAGATATGATATTACATGTTACATGTACATGATACCGCAATAAATGTGTACGTTATGTTTTATCGATCTTTGCTTTAAAATCCTCCATTATTTTCGACTATCTTTGAGTTTTGATCCATTTCAATATCTGTATCGACAAACGCATTAATTTTATTTTCAAAATATTGGAACCTTTGGAAAACTTGCATCGTTTGAAATGTGCAAAAAGCATCTAAAATGTTTACCACATGTCAGACGTAGTCGTTCAATTTTGTCCCTCTAAACGCACGTCTGTCAACATATCACTTTACTTCAAATGATAATGATACTGGGATTGCCTTCTATTTATTGTTATGTTGTTCATCTATTAGATATGTTATGAAGTTTATTCTTTTAGTAACACGTAATAATAAAGGTCCTGCCATAACTTGATGGCAATTAATAAATACTTAAGAAACTTTAATTGTTTCAAAATCAGAGACTGTGAAATTGATTCCATTGTTACCATCCAACCTCTTCAATTAATAAAAGGCTGATAATCTCTCTTGTCAAAAATAAGACACTCAAACATTAGGAGAAACACATGCATCCTATGATCTCGCTTAACATACTCTGGTAAAGTCTGGTACCAGTGTGGTACTTTACTGCAACGGCACCCTAGTTCAATAAGTGCCCATACTTGAAGCCTACGGTTTATGCCTTTTAAGGCTTACTTATCCTTACGGACCTTATCCCGAACTGTTAATTTCATTACTGAGCCCCTCGATCTAGATTGGGTTTATATGTACCTTTATATTTTTTGAATAATTGAATATTGGAATATTTTAATGAGCTTTATATTAAATGCTGGTGCTGATCCTCTGTTAGAGTGCGTCGACTAGGTGTTGGAAAGCAGTGTGAATAAAGAGCAAATGTTTAAAAGAAAAAATTAATGTTCGAAGTCATGGAATGGTACTCTTTATGTGCTCTACTGAATTATGAATTTGAGTCAGGCCCATGTGAATCGAATTTAAATTCACTGTCCAATATCGTTACACGTTACTTACACTTAAACTTACACGTTAAGACGGAAAGAACAGGATGGACATAGAAAGTCATATAAAAGGGAAAACCTTATTTTAATTTCATCATTTCCGTTATGACCACTTACAGATTAAGATAAGTTTCTCGCTCTTAGGAAATTTTAAGAGCGGTATTTTATTTCTATTTTATGATTCGAGTTCTGATCTTTAGACAATCTTCATTATGTTTCCAGTCAGACTGAACAAAGTTACGGTAAGCTAGAAATATTTTTTAATTGGTTTCGTGGATTGAGCCCACAATTAAAAATTTAAATTATCACGGTTTTTGCTATTTTTTAAACTATAGCTGCTCATAGCCCTCCTGTTCGTACTTTTGGCTGTTACTCATGGATTTGGGTATTGGATTCCGATTATGAAACGCCAAAGGTAATAAGAAAACCGCTTTTAATTATTAAGAGTTTGCATTAAATTTTTACTAAGGGACATGATCAAATTTGTAACGTATTTTAATTTTCGCAAGAACTATTCGTCGACCGCACAAGCAAGAAAGCCATGGATGGGGATGGAAACCAGTTCACCATGGATGGGGATGGAAACCAGTTAAACATGGGTGGGGTTGGAAACCAGAACACAATGGGTGGGGTGGGAAATCAGCTCACAATGGGTGGGGTTGGAAATCAGCTCAAAATGGGTGGGGTTGGAAACCAGCTGAAAATGGGTGGGGCTGGAAAGGGGGATGGTAACCGTAGTGGTGGATTTTAAAGATAAGAAGAGTTAAAAAATAGAAAGAATAAATTCGTTTATCAGTAACCATACATGATTGAAATTGTTGTTAAGTTTTCATCCTTGTGATTAAGTGCAGATAAATTGGGTCCAGTTGAACTCGCGTATCCTTTGCATATTTTTGGACAAACCCTTGATAAATAAATTCTGATCCTTGCGTTGAAGCATTTTGGAGGTTTTTTGGTGTTTTTAATTGAAGCCATTGGTTGATTAGTAAGACCAGTTCTATAAAAATTATTATTACCGTTGAATTGTTTGATACTGGCTGGTAGAATAAGTTATGCGAAGCGTAAGCGTTCACTGGCCCTGTTGGACATGAACATGGACTTCTACTGGCCGGATATGATCCAGAATGAAACAACGAAATTGGAACGGGTTGAGATTACTGATAATATGTCTGTTGCTGGATGAGTGTCGGACACGTATTTGTTTGAACAAATAATGTTAGGAGACTAGTAGGGAGTGAACCAAGATACAAAAAGGTGCTAATCGATTAGATTACTGTAATTGAAAGTTAAAAGGAAGTTTTGGAACCTTAAACCGGAAAATAAATTTGTAAAACACGGAATTAAAAAAAATTTATTTTCAAAGCTAAATGGGAAAAAATAACTTCCTTAGAAATTCTAAAACCGTTCAAGAAATGAATTGTGTCATGCCGATTGTTGGTAAATAAATAATAATAGCAACAACAATGCTCGTGGATGTGGCTTATCAAATCTATACTTTTAATTCGTTAACTATTATTCAGTCTATATCCCGTCATATTTTTTAATTGTCGCTAAGTCAAGACTCAACAATGCTCAATCGCTCACTACTCTGATTATTGCTATTCGTATTTGTGACATATCTTTTTGAAACTTTGATATCACTGCAATCATCCTGATTGTTACTTTGACTCATCACAGTTTCATGATTTGTGAAATGACTGTGTAAAGTCATCAAGGCAGCACCACCAAACACTAATCCAAGGACACAAAAATAGCCACCGTAAACGAGGAACTGAGGTCGTTCTGCCAGAGCAAGTCCGTGTTGATCATTGACTACAAAAGTTAGAAGACTCTGGAGCGATAGGGCGAGGAACCGATTCATTCCAAAAATCAATCCGTAACTGTCGTCACTAATTCCCTGAGCTACTTCAGCACTAAAATGGCATAACAAAAGTTTATCTGAATATCATTCATAATTTGCATTGAAGGCATTGGATTTAAAATAAATCAATAATCACCTCGCAACTGTAATCATTACTTGGTACAGCGTTCTAAATACGACGTAGCAGCCATAAGCAACAAATATCGATTCCGTTTGGGACATTATGATTAGAACTGCTCCTTGAACAATCGAAATCAAACACAGCAGAGGCTCTCCCCATTTACTCCAAGGGAAGGTTAGATAGCCCACTCCCAAAGCTATAAATGCACCTAGGATATTTCAAAAGCAGAATAATACTACCTCAATCAAGCCAATTTAAAATTAATTAGTTAGTTAATTAAATTAATTTAGTAAATTACTTAAGAGCGTATGTGTCGCATCAACAGCTCCGTTATAAATGCTTCCTTCCGTGTAAGCAAATATTGTTTCCCATAAAGCTTGAACATAATTGATAACCTTACGATGTAAGATTTCAAAATATTTTAACACACATTGAACCATTTAAAAAATAGCCAATTGTTCTAAATTACTCCATATATACCTGGAAGTAGCCAGCCGAAGCGATTCCCCACCAAATGGACCACTTGACAACATAAGGATTTGAATAAGCTTTTTTGAAATCTAGCCAAAGTAACCCATACGCCTTTCTAATTCTTCCCTTGTGACTCAAACGCTCATCATATCTTGATTGCTTATGAGGATGATTTTGATTCCCATCTTCAACTATCTGTGGTTCCTCATCTCTGTAGAAATATAGCGACTGCTTCACACTAGGAAGAAAGCATGAGATGCCCAAAGCTATGGACACGGATGCCAATGTCAGGTAGTTCAGTTCATGGTAATCCATCCATTGTGATGAGACTAGAAATTGAGATGCAGCCGCAGCAAGGAAATTCCCAACGAGGATGGCTGTGTATGTATAAGAGGTCACTTTTTTGTACTCGTCTCGACTAACTTTGGCGTAGATGTACGTATAGTAAGCTACCTCTGTGGAACAAGATACTCCATAGAGGACCTCGACGATCTGAGAATCGAAATATTTAATTAGAAATTAGACTGTCATTATCTCTAGGTTAGTTCGAAGAATTAAAAATTTTACCATGAGATTCGTAAGTCCTTGCCCCCAAATGAGAAGAATGTAAGTGAGGACGAAGAAAATCCCTTCTAAAACTACAATCGATTTGTACCTTACAAAGTCTGTTATAAGAAATACAATCGGCAGTGTTCCCAGGTAAGTATATGTTGCAATGGGATAGACAACATGGACTATCTGGAAAGTACAAAAATTTATAATTACTTTTCTAAATTGAATATCTCAATTCGAGAATTTTTAAATCAAATCAATAATCAGGTAATAATCACTTAATTAAAGTTTGAGGATGCAAGTTACCGTGTCTTTCGTAAAATTTTTATGCTTGATAAGGTATTCAGTTACAAAAGGCTCAGAGGGTCTGAATTCTTTGAAAATACCGAATACACATAAAATCAAAGAAATCCACTGCCACTTCTCCATGGTTGATCAGTAGTAGGGAAATATAAACTAGTACAATTCACCCGGTTTCGGGAAAAGAAGCTCTACCAACCAATCGTAATAAGAATATATAACCGAATACGGGAAGATTGGAGCACGAGGTTCTGTGACTCCCCCGTAGTTTTATCCATGACGCAAGCACATTGTGAGCCTCGTGTTTGAGTAGCTTGAGAATGTCTATGAATATGAATAAGTTCCAAAGGACAAAAATATGAACTACTGGAATGCCTGCATAGACTACCAATGATTATCATAATTATCCTTAAAAGATATCATGATAAACTACAAAAGACTTTTAATATGATAATATGAGACCATGAATCTGAGAAATTTGTCGGTCTAGTTTTTAGACGACAACATCAAAATTTATTAAACCTTGCTCTTTTCTAGTTCCTTGAATTTGAGATAGAAATTTCTATATAATTGCTGATCAATCTTTGCATGAAATGTAATTTGATTTGAAATCGGTGATAGTAATTTACAATGTGCACAAATAGCAAAATTGGCTCTAACATATCAACATAAGTAAGATGTTGCAACTCTGCAACACAATCTCTCACTAGACATCAGATCTGTGAAAATCAATTGGTAAAAAGTATCACATTCTATGAGGGTACATGTGAAACTTAATTGTTCAGCAAACACAATCATCTAAAAGTGTCCAATTGTATTAGTTGAGATCACCATGCATCACGTTTTACGATGGTCTTTGAAATTTGAGTACACAACTTGAATGAATCATCATTCTACTTTAATGTCTTGCAACATTATACAGCTTGTTAACCATTGCAATAGTATTGATATCAACAGAGTGGAGTAAATTTGATGAAATTTGCATTGAGTGGTCTTCGGGGTTGGAATACACTTGGAAATAATCGTAAGGAATTAAATTGAACTTTACGTCCAAAGCATTGAGCCCTGGAAAAAACATGTTTTCTTTGTGTAAATCAAATTTCGAATTCAACTCAAAGCTCAGAAAATTCGGCAACATTTCATAGGAATTATTATCGTTTTCGGAACATGATTCCAATGTCTCATTTAGACATCTTACGATCCCACAAACTTGCCAGTTATAATGGGCTGTTTTTGCTGCTACTGTCCTGGTTCCATTGAATGCTATGAGACGATAGATTTCCATGGAGGTCGAACTCGAATCTTTCATTAGTTTCATTTGATACCGAACTTGGCAACAGAATCCGTTTTCCACACAAACGGTTTCGTTAAACACCTCAGTGGGTGTTAGCTTGAGTATTTTGGTCGTGTAATTTTGTAAATCCTCACGAAGGTAATTATGAAATGTTTTAAAAGCTCGAGTTGATGGATCAAGTGTAACGTTTTTGGGAATCGAGCTCATTAACTCATTAGAATAAGCTTCATCTGGCTGAAAGTGGACTTGAGAAATTATAATTTTGGTCCCTGACTCTGGATCAAATGTGTAATTTAAAGCTCCATAGCGTCCACTGTAAATTCCGCTACCAAGTTGACCCCCGAGTGGTTGATGATATCCAGAAGCAAGCAGATTAACATTTAAGCTATAAGCCCACATTGCCTGTGATTGGATCGCTACATAAATCATATACTCACTTACACATTTAAAATATATTGTTCAATCATTTCCCTCAATTATTGATCCATTACCTGTAAGGAAAGGTAGTTCATCTACCCAAGCTGTGGGCATTATAAAATTATTAATTCCATTTTCAGCAAGGATTACTGCAGGGTCATGAAAAATTATATCGAAACAGGTAAAAAGTCCAAACTCGACCCCAAAATCTGAAACGAAGCTAGATAGCTTGGTCGGATTAGGCTTGTCGAATTGATCTTCAAAGTACAAGTTGCCTTTTTCATATCTACACAAATTGTATGTTATTATGGAGGTTTATTTAAGGTTGATTTTATAATTGGAAATTTAAAACTGTAAACGAATGAATTCCTACTTTGCAACAATGGTCCCGTCCCGGTCAAAAGCGATATTTGTATTAAACTGGAACCTCCCATCTTGAGGACAATTTCTTTCTCCAGGTGAACAAGGTCGAATTTCGCCAACATTTATTACTACATAAATACTAAAAGTACTTGCAGCACAAGAGATCCCTTGAATCCCTTCAGAGCCTAATTTTGCGGCACATGGGTTAATTGCCACCTGGGGAACGGACAAGAGATAGGGTTTGGCGTCCTCCCGGTTTCTAGGAATTCCTAGTGTTGTCAATCCATATTCAGGAAAAACGATTATATCCGAATCCTGTAGTAGTAAATAGAAAGTATTTATTTTCTGGCAATTCTTTAAGAGAATACTAAACTTTAAAAAAATTTACCAAAAACGCTGCCTCTTCAATCAAATTTTTGTAATTTTCTACGTTTTTAGCAATCAGTTCTTGAGGAGATGAATTCCATGGACTTTCTGGTTGGTACTCCACAGTTGCAGCCACATAAGAGACTCTCTGGAACTTATCAAGAAAGTTTGAATAATATAAATAAAACACGATTGAAAAAACTCCTGGAACAACAGCCGAGTAAAAATGCATTACAAATATTCGAAGAAGTAGTCAAAATTAATTCATAAACTCACAGGTGACTTATTGTCATTTTGAAATTTATGTGCTTGGTAGGATTTTGTTTTTTGTCCCTCAATATTTTCAATGTTAGTCACATGTAGCAAAATTAACAAGTTGTTTAACTTGAATAACTTGATAATCATGACTGCCGAGCTGCGTTGTAAATGCATACACTGCAATGTATTTGTATATTTTAGATATTTATAATTTGTATAAATTTTATATTGTATGATATTTAAATTTAATCTTATCAACAAAGAGACCAATGATTCAGCTTTAAATTATAAGTATTAGGCTGCAAGTTCATTTAATTTTAGTTAAAAAATATTAATCGTGAGGTGTTTTAAACCCAATATTGATAGCATCTAACAAGGGTTTAAAATTTACTAATTGTAAGAGAGAGAAATCATAATTAAAGGCTTTCCTACTGAAATCAAATAAATGATTTTCACTTCTTAATCAGCCAAGTGGTAACTGGTTTATCTAATAAAAAAGGCAAATCTGTTTTATAATTGATTGCTGATATTGTAATGTACTTGTTTGCATTACTTCATCCAAAATAACATTTGATTACGAGTATCTCCAGGAGGTTGTCAAATAATATAAACTTGGTAAGAGTTTGCTCGATAATTTATTAAATTCTTCACGTATTGCAAAGCATTAATTATAGTAATTAGAGTTATTTTTTAATGTAGAACTTTACAGGAAAAATGTCCTTGGTATACAATTTCAAAGAGAGGAGGGTCTTAGTCACTGGAGGCGCAAGAGGTAAGATTTTTTTATATACTTTTTTTTAAACGCATATCGAATTAAAAAAATTATTTCCAGGATTGGGTAGAGGGATAGTTTCCAAATTTATTGAATCCGGGGCCCAAGTATTTGCCTTGGATCGGGATGAGTCAGCTCTCCAGGAATTAAAAATATCTTTCCCTGATGTCGAGACTATTTGTGCCGACTTGTTAAATTGGGATGAGAGTAAGAAAGCCGTAGAAGCCGTGGCTCCAATTCACCATCTCGTTAATAATGCAGGCATCGCAGATACTAATACATTTCTTGAACTTACTCCAAATTCGATTGACAAGTACGGTTTCAATAAACCTTTAGCTAATACATGTTATATAAAAATACGAAAAAACTAACGATTCAAATTTTTATTTAAATCAGAATCTTTGGGATAAACTTCAAGGCTATGATAAATATGGGACAGACAGTTGCTAAAGGAATCTCTGAGAAGGGAGTGGCCGGGGGGACCATTGTCAACATCTCATCCATCGTAAGTTGCTAATCAAAGTTGATATTAGAATTAGATTTTAAACCTTACTCAATTTCAGTTATCGTAAAACAAAATGTCAGTCTAGCCAATCTATACCTATTATTTATTATTATTATTATTATTTATTAGTCAAAAAAGAAGTTGATCCCCCCCTTAATTAATGCATTGGAACTTATAGAAATTGTAGAAAATATATGTTTCCACTCTCCATTAACAGTGATTTAATATTTTGACGATAAAATCTTTACTAGTTGGACAGCAAAGCGATCCTAGAAGTGGGGATGTACTCCTGTACTAAAGCTAGTGTAAAAATGTTGACAAAAGTCATGGCCCTTGAGCTAGCACCACAGAACATCCGAGTAAATTGTGTGCGACCCACTGTAATGCCTACAGATCTGATAAGGAACGAGCCTCAGCAAGCCGTTAGTGACGCTATCGTCAAAATGTGTTTGCAGAGACAAGTTATTAAAAGGTTGTTGACAGTGGACGAAACTGCTGATGCCGTACTGTACCTTTCCAGCGATGCCTCTACCATGGTCAATGGTTCCGACATTTTAGTCGATGGAGGAGTGTATACTAACTAATGTCCCAACTTCAGAACAAGATTTTTAGAATTCGTTTCCTTATGGCTGATATTCCTTAAGATTCCATGTACATTGGTTGTTAAATAATTCATTGCTATTTAATAATAGTGTTTCAATGAACATATAACTTTGCTTTTGCTATTGGTACATTTTTATTATCCTTGATACTTCCATATAATTATTGATCCCAATGTATTTACTTTATTAGTATCCTACACATGCTCTTGAAAACTTTTCTGTTCAAAACAAGTCTTCGTCTTCAGTCAATACAGCATCTTGTTCGTCCTCTTCGCCACTCGAACCGTCCATTGATTCATCCCCCTCGACATGATTCCTTACCAACCCCCTGTCTTGAGCAAATTTCTTTTTAATAGCATCAAGGCGTAGGTCTTCAGGCATCTCTCTTAAGTCGTCAAGTTCCTCATAAACCGAGTAACTTTGTCCTTTCAGGTCAACTAACTCCAGTTCTAGAGATTCCCTCTGGTCAAACAAAAGTTTCACTTGACCCTTCTCCTCTATTATTTTTCGCTTCAAACTTTCCATCTCATGGCGTGGGGACACGTTCTGGTACTTGGTCTCGTAAACTTTCAATCTATTAATGAGAAAATCAACTTTCAAAATATGACGATTTGCGGCATATGTTTATGTAAGATCCATACTTTTTATCAGCCTCTTCAAAGTCCTTAAGGCACACGGCATAAGCTAATATGAGGACCATTCTCTTATCCTCGTCAAACTCCTCATTTTCGTCAATAGGCTCTTCTTCAGCGTCGCTTATGACACTCTCTGTAGTTGTAACTTCATTGTTGACCTCTTTATTGTCCTCACCGTCCCCCTCGAACCGTCTTGTGGGAAACATAGATTTCTCTCGACGGTAAGAAATCTCAATGTCAAGAAGTTTGATTTGGTCCTCCAAGTCCCTTTCTTGCTCGTAATGATCACTCAGACAACGTTCCATTCTAGAGAGAAAATAAAGTCTGTAGTGTAGTCTACCTACAAAAGCCACGACTTTTTTAAACTGAAACATGATTGAACATTACTTGCTCAAGATCTCAGTGATGCATTTTATCGCTTCGTCTTGTTTATGAATCCTTGTCATCAAAAGTGTCAAATACTGACGAGTTTTCTGCAGCTTTTTGTGGTCTGGGAATTTATAGTTGGTCACTTTAAGTTGAACAGACGCCTTTTCATGGTGAAGCCTCACTTTTTCATGCTGGGCTTCCTTGAACTGACGAAGTCTGTAGGTCAGCATGTCATCATAGGACTTCTTGATTTCCACGAGTATTGGAGCGTATGCTCTGAAATAGATGACCAAAGATCCCAAGGCCCGTCTATATATTTTCAATCGATTTAACTTCCTGTCCATCCCTTCTCGAGGTACTTTTGATTCATCTTCCCCGTGTTTTCCTGCTGAAAAAGCTTCGTATTTTTGTTGAACTTTGTGCTTTTCTACTCCCAATCTTTGACACCCGAATTTATTAATCTCACTATGGACTTCATTGGCAATTTGCCTAATAATTGTGGGGAAAGGGGCCATCGCTGCTGGACGGTACTAGAGCGGGTCAAGGGGTAATATGTTATTTTTCGCATATGTGTCTCTCAATCTTAACTTTATTTTATTTCATGAGTCTGAAAGTACCTCCAGTTCATCTGTGTAAACACACTGATATTTCTTGCCTTTTTTGGGCACTTTGTCGTACTCATCGTCTTCAAAGTTTTCGTCATCATCGATCCCTATAAAATCTCCTTTCACTGTTCTCTTTGATATTGCCTTTTGAGCTTTTGATCGAAACTGCTGCGATTTGTTCGCACGAAGTTCGTGACACACGAAGACAGGGACCTGCTTAATCTCTTCCTCCACTTCTTCTTCCTCTTCGTCCTGTGTGAACTTAGTGTCCTTGGATGATTGCGGTAGTGGGGGCTCACTTTCCATCTCTGCGTCCGTGTCCGTGAATTCTGGTTCTGACAGCACGGGTTCTTCTGTTTCTTCGTACTCTTCTTCCTCCTCTTCGCCATCCATTTCGGCCTTAGATATGGTTTCCAAAAGTTGCGTATCAGACTGAGGATAAGAGCCTTCAATGATAGCTGATTTTATGTTGTTAGACAAGTTTGAGGGCACACTGCTTTGTGAAGCTACGAAAGAGTGCGAACTATATTAATTTTTATTGACGATTGATTGATGCGAGATACATATATACATAAATCAGCATAACTTACGACCGATGCTGACCATTTTGATAGTTTGAATTATTTCTGTTTGGTTGTTTATGCTATATGATTTTAATTATAATAGATTTTCAACTGGAATTTTGACACAAAATGGGTTAATTTTGGTTGAAGAATGAAAAGAATTGGTTGAATTTTGATTGAAATTTCATATGATTTATGGGTTCATTCAAAGACTCAATCGATTTCCATAGAAAGATTTAGCGACATGAACAGAGCTGAATTAATTTATTTTATGACTGATGGGTGTGGATAATTACTGTAGAATCGATTAACGACATTTGACTATGAAATTTATGTGATAACAGCTTTTGAATAAATTTCAATGTGTATATTATTGTTATTGATTAACAAAATTGAGGGATTAAACATTAAATCCGTTTGTTCGATAAAATCTTACATGAACTTTTTTTAAACATTTTACTCTTTAGTGATCAAAATAAAATTCCATGTGTACGATAAAATACAGATATTTGAACATAATTGTTTTCCTCAAAATTTAGCGTTATTATTGTCTAACTTTTACCCACGCATGTCCTAAGGGCACTTCATATACTGTACTTGCCTTAAGTTCAGGGGGCCTGGACACAAAGGCCCATGCATGGGGCAAACTTCTTTGTAATTTTGTAATGTTTAATTTTAATTTGATTTCTAAAAGCCCTAAACAAAATTTCATGTAAAGTTTGCGTTCGTTGGGATTTGATGCATGCGTTGCCGTGTATCAGTATTAATTTAGTTATGATTAAATAATTGTTAATTTTTAGCCCGAGCCAGGGCTTATGTGATCACCGTGTCCGTCCGTCCGTCCGTCCGTCCGCACGATAACTCTCT
>JAQFYM010005874.1:0-12537 GCA_034694785.1 Agrenia bidenticulata
TACACGATAGACAAAAAGAAATATCTTTTAAAGTAACTATCTAAAAAGTTAGATGATTAATTTTTTTTCCGAAAAAATCTAGGGCACAAAATTAAAAAAAGTGGGCGTCAATTTCCGGGTACCTAAAAAACACACAACCAAGTAAAAATTATTGTAAGTCAAAAAAACACGTGCTATTAAAAATTAAAACACAAACAACCCTATACACTTTTTAAGATTGTATGCAAATGCTATCTAACTTTTTATCATAATAACCTTTTGTATATTTTATAGAAATTAAAAATAAAGGTTAGCTTGACGTGTCTACCGTTTACTGTATTTTACAATGATTTGGTCTTTCATTTAAATAGAATAACATTAAGAAAAACATTTACGCCACTAGCAAGTGTAAATCTACAAAATTAAATATAAAATACACAATAATTATTAATTATATAATACAAGAAACCATACAATTATTATCGATTTGTAGTTGGATTATCAATGCCTGAACTATCGTCAAATAAACTGTTGCTTTGATCAATGCTTTCACTTAAAGCTTTGTTTTTATCTACACTGATATTTCGAGAAGTGTCTGTCTTGCAAAAGTCTTTGTTTACACTCTGTTGTATATTTGAATTCGTAGTTTCATATATTTTGTCAGTACCTAGATTAGAGTTATGTCTCTTTTTATGAAATCTTTCGGTTTTAGACTCTTTAGTTTGATAACCCTCGCTATTTGAATATATTATTTTGTTTTTTACTTGCATCTCCTCTATCTTACACCTAAACCATAAAATGCAAAATATGGAGACTGATGTCAAAACAAGAATCAGCAAATTAACTAAAACTATTCTTAGTAAAGTTTCCATTCTATTATTTCCAACATCAATCATAAAAGAAAATTTTAGTTTCATTGGGATTACTGACAATACATCTTTTATATTTATTTAGAATGTTCTATTTCAAATCAGGAAACAGATTTATTTTAATTTATATAGTCTTAAATATTGTTTACTGACCTTATTGGGGAAATATTAAAATACAAAGACTTTTAAAGATGTAATTTTAACCCAGGTTACGTATTTTTAATATATAAAAGTACTTTTAATGAGTCCTAACTAATATAAAAGAGTAAATGAAAACTGATATATTTATAAATAGAAATTAAGAAATTAGTGGGTTTCTATATGCTTCATTAACTAATAAAATACCAATATGTCAATTAAATAGAAGAATAGATAATTAATCAGTCAATATATATAAAAATGATTTATCATTTTATAAAGTTTTATTAGTTACTGTAAATTGCAAAAAATGTAATAAATGGATGAATTATTAAAAATGACTAGTCATATTTTTGCAAACAGATTTGTAAACTTTGCTACACATAAATTCAGTTTCTCCTTGGATTTTCAAGTTATAAACATTCTAGATTTAAATTTTGTTTTAGCACCATTATAAACACGCAATAAAATAAATTTTCATAAATTGTCAAAAATCATAAACTATTGCAAATAAAATGTGTAATTATATTATAAAAGTGTATAAAAAATAAAAACGCCGAAAGTTGATAAAATAAAAAATATAGAATAGGCGGAATATCGTCAAAGCTGGATAACGAGCCAGATTTCAATTTTATTTTTATCATAAATATTACATCCTTTTTGATTCAGTAAGGTAAGGAAATAGATAAAAAACAAAAAATCCAACAGAAAATTAGCATTAAAAAACAAACAAAATCACGAGCAAATGTAAAAAAATCATGACTCAATATAATTTTTCAGAGGAAAATATGCGTAAGAAAAACTTTCCGCGATGATATATTCGATAAAAAGGTCCGGTATAAAATGTACAGTATAAAATGTCCGGTAAAAAATGTCCTGGAAATCACTGGTGTAGCCAGTATTTTATTTTGAGGGGGGTTCGCGCGTTTAGTTGAAAAAATGTAAACTCGACAAAAATCTATATTTTTATAGTTTTGTAATAAAGAAAAAATTAATTTTAATTTTGCAAAAAATGTTTTGCTAAAATTTTTCGACCTAATTTTAGACCCCCCTTAAATTCAGGCGCTCAGTTTTTTAAGGGGGGGAGAGGTTTCTCAGTTCTTCCTAGATACGCCAATGGTAGAAATATCTCAAGGATAAAATGGCTGAAAATGTTTCACATACAAATTTTTCTGGATTAAATTGCGCTTTTTAATTGCCCGGGATAAAATTCGGTAATATTCTCGTGATAAAATGACCGGAAAAAAATACGAGACGAATTAATTTGTGCAGATTAGCCTTGTACATTTTTTTTAACTTAATGTTATCCAAAAAACAGTATCCAAGAAAAGATATTCAGGTCATTTATCACCGACAAATGTTTCCTGTCAGTTTATCCATACAGATTTTTTCTAGTCTTTTTTTTAAGCGATTTTATCCTTATTTTTTGGCAAACAGTTATTCACGTAAAATTTTTTTTGGGCAATTTTGGCTTTGAAAATTTGTCTTGGCAATCTTTAAAAAGTTAAACCTTGAAATTTTTACCATAAATTGTATCATTGCATTGTGTACACGAAAAATTAGTCCAGTCAAAATGTGTTCGACATAATTGTGTATTCTTTTTTATATTTATTCTATTATATATGTAAGTATATTTTTTTAGGCAGCACATTATTTATCGTAAAAGGTACGAAACCTGTAAAATAACAAAAAAATCCAAATAATTTTTATTATTAAAAATATTTTATTTATAATAAATACGTAAAATGTACTAGAAATTAGATTTTTTTTTGTTCAATGAAACTAAGGGGTAGGCGTTTTACCATTGTTCATAAAATGTAACATGAACCTCAGTAAAAATGAAAAAAAAAAATAATATTTTATCAATCCACAGCAAAATGCAATATAATAATACTATATTATTTCATGTGCAACGTAATTATTAATTTTAATACATAGTATTTTTATCTTCCATTTTATTATCAAGCAGATATATTAAAAACTTAAATATGACAATGCAAAATTTTATTATATAAGTAAAATTAAATCTCTATGATCTCGCATTTAGCAAAAAAAAAACATTTCTAACGTTACAAAAGTACCGTCGACAATATATTGGCTAAATAAGATTATTAATCAGCTTTTCATTTGGATTTTTGACGCCTTAGCAGGTAGGTGGATCTTTTAGAAAAAGATTTAGTATGTGTGGTTTAGCTGCGTAGAAAATCAATAAGCTGGATGGAAGCGCCGCTGTTGTATGTATAAAAACCTACAAAAGAAAAAATGAGGTTCTTATTCAGGTATCGTAATTATACCGGATATTTTTTTAGAACAAATTATTATACTTATAGTGTTTAAATTATACGTATCTTGCGGTACAATGTAGCTGAAGAAAGGCAAACTAATTGTATAAGACCGTTGTCAAATATAAAAATGCCAATAGAGAAAAAATATGATGTATTGCGGTTTATTTTGTATTGAATAAAATGTAAATTTTTTATGCATAAAATAATTTTATGTATTTAATTAATTATCCACTTTTTCCTTGCATGAAGATAATTTTACCGTGAATTATACATTTCAATTTTAAGTACTAGTATTTGCAACATATTTATGGTTTATACTAGAAAATTCAATAATCGAAATTTCTGCAATCGGTTTTTTAGGTAATCGATTAACCGGTTACATGGTTTACTACTCTAAATGCACAATTTCAAATAATTTTGCACTGGAATTTATAAAAAGCCCGTTATAAACCAATTATTTTGCACAAACTGCATTTTAACATGCACAAGTTTGTATATTTTTGCTGTGAAAAGTACATGAGTTTTAGAATATTTTAATTAAGAATTTTTATCTCTTTATAAAAACATCACATAAATACTTGACTATATGCTCGTTTTTCTTAGCAGTTCGTAGTGAAATTCGAGCCAGACTACTCTTTAATGACTCGCAACTTTTTATCTCTGATTTGCCGACGAGCAGCCTTGACCATTTACCCCTTGCATTAAAATTTCTTCGATTGGATTAAAAACGAAAAGTATGTGTTTTAGATATAAAAGGTATTCCTGACCTTTTTAACCAGCTAAAAAAATTTAACTAAAATAAAATGACAATTTCGATAAAAAAAAAATTATTTTCATTTTTTTGTATTCAAATTGAGTATTAATATGTTGCTAAGGATAGTTTTCTATGTATTTTCTACATTTTTAAGTAATACAGGTGGTACTGTAAATTTTCAAGGTATAGGTATAATGTTAATTTTGCATAATATTGCATTGTAAAGTATTGTAATAATTGGATTTGCAAAATCATGGCAAAGTTGTGCAAATATGGTGGAAAATGCTGTAATAATATATAGCATAGTCAAAACTAGGGAATTAGGTAAGGGTGGGTAACGTTTTTTTTCTAACGTTATATAACGTTAAATAACGTTATTTGAAAATAACGGTATAACGTAACGTTATTGGGTTTTGGACATACCAAATTTTTTGTTGGTATAATTATAACTGTAAAATAGCAGCTTTATTAAGTTGGGGATTTTGTAAACAGAAAAAATGATAGTACATTAGAAACTTTACTGCCTGTGCTTGTGTATGCCTAAGGCTTTATTAACCGTACTTTTTTTCACGTTTTTTTTTTGAAAATTGATCTTAAAAAAAACAATAAAAAATGTGTAAATGTTATAAGTATGTGCAATTAAGAAATAAAACTTTTTTTGTAAAAAAAGTATAGTTTATATGCATCAGAATTTTTAAATTGTTTTACTAACATATTTTTGACATATAAAGTAGATAATATGCATAACGTAAATAAGTTCGTTACTAATTCAATAAATACCTTTTATCGCTCTGTTGCGATGAAAGTATTACAATGAAAAAGATATATAAATTATGTTTTGATTGATATTAGGTTGTAATTCTTTAATGCCCATACTTCTATCATTAAATTCTTTAATGCCCATACTTTTGGCATTAAATTCTTTCATGCCCATACTTTTGGCATTAAATTCTTCTATGCCCATATTTTTAGTAAACAATAATAAAGACTGCTTAATAAAATGTCTTAGGACAAAATAACAAGAGAAAATAAACAAATAAAAAGAAAAATATGTCTAAGACAAAATTTCCTGGTATATATATTTTGAGACAAAATGTTCTGAAACATTGTTTCTGGATTAAACTGTCAAATGAATAAATTTTCCTGGGTCAAAATGTCTCAGGAACGATATTTACAAAGAGAAAGTTTCCCTTAAAAATACTTCCTGGTAAAATATCTCTTGAGACAAATGGATCAGGAAATATGTCCTTGGAACAAAGTTTTAGTAATAAAAAATGTAAAAAACTAAGAAAAGTAAAGGAGATAACAGTCTTGGCCATTTTTCCGTGATAAAATGCAAATAAACAGCATTAACTGACTAGAGCTGTCAATTTATCGGGACCACAATGGCCCAGACTGGGCTTGGCTTGGACCGGGGTTCTATTGTAAAAATCAAGATATTTAAAAAATTTTATAACCAATGGACTGCATGGCCTCCTAGCATATCTGGGGCTGCATGCCCTAGTACCCATCCTGGTCTAAGGATATATATGCCATTTTTCAGGGAAATATATTTGGGCGGCTGGTATTAGGCGCTCATTGAAAGCTTTATTAATGATTAATTTTGATATTTTTAATTTTACTGATGTTTTTTCATATAATTGTTCTAGACATTTTATCAGTGGCATTTTATTTATCCAAGTATTCGCCTAGAATATTTTCCAACAATAGAATAAATCACTAAATACTGTTTCTTTAGACTTTTTAAAGCATAACATTTCCAACAATGTCTACTGATTTACTATTTTTTGTTTTTTTGATTTGTTTCCTACTAACACTTTGCGTCATAGGACATATTTTCAGAGCCATTTGTCACAAGAGATATTTTAGCAGGAAAATTTTAGTGATATATTGTTCCTGCGACATTTTGACCCAAAAAATTATGCTCATTTGACATTAAAATCCAGAAAGTATTTTTCCGGACATTTTATCACAAGATATATGCCAGGAAATTTCGTATTAGACATAGTTTGTTATTTAAATGTTCATTTTATCTTGTTATTTTGTCCTACGACATTTTATTTAGCAGTCTTTATTATTGTTTTTCTAAAAATATGGGCATTAAAGAGTTCAATGCCAAAAGTATGTGCATTAAATAAATAGATGATAAAAGTATGGGCATGTAAGACTTTACCCCTTGATATTATCAACCGGCATTCAAATATGCGTAAAAAAAGTTATTTGATCAAAAACAAGTATTTTAGAACTTTACATTTATTAAACATCGTATTTTGCCATAGTTTTTATAGCACTCTTTAATAAAGGTTTCTGAACAAGCGATATAATTTTTATATTTTCGGTTTATCGGTAACGTATGGCTAAGGATCTACTATATTTAAAACATTAAAAAATACAGATTGAAGCTATATCTTAGCTTAACTATTAAGTTCGATAATAAAATTATTTATATTACAACAAAATAATATTTAGATTAAATGTCGGCTATGCGATTATACATTCTTTTACGTTTGGACGTATAAAGCGTATTTTTAAAAGTTTAAATGAGATAATTGCAGGATAAACAATGTTAAAGCATTAAAGGTGATTTTTTAGTAAAATCTACATGTTACGTAACAAATGTGGGTTTTGTAAGAAAAATATAGAATCATATTTTTATAAAGTTTTTTATACAAATTATGTATTATAATTAGGTATGTTGTTAAAAAAGTAGATTTTCAAACGATTCATTATGTATTTCAATTTTAAACAACAAATTATGATTTCTGATTATGTTTCCCAAATTTTTGCTCCACCGATATTTGCAGGTGTTTTTCGTTTGCATATAAGCAATAACAGATAAAAAAGTCAGTTGGGTGGTATATACGCAGGTTTATAAGTAATTTGGGTTGCTCTAATTTTATAACTTATGTTGGCACGAATTATACCAAGTACATTACCGCTTAACAAAGAAATGCATTGTATCAAAAAATAAAAAATATTTATCGTACTTAGTTTGACAACCAAATCTGCACTAGAAAAAACAAAAAACGGATAACTTACGTTTTCGGCAATTATTCTATTTTAAAACCAAGAAAACACGATATTTTATGTATTCATCGGGTTTTGCACATAATCATTTTTAGCTTTCGTTGTTTTTATTTTTTACCACAGTTTGCAAATCATAAGATACAAACCAAGGCACAGTTACCGTTCAGGCATATGTACAGAGACTAGCGCAAACTTATTTTTGATGCGTTCGGGTGGATTTTTTTATTGCCTCTACAGCAAAAATAACGTTACATTGTGTAATAGTAACGTTTTAGAAAGTAACGTATTAACGTTACGTTATTGAAAATAGCACTTTTTTCCCACCCTTAATAAAAACATATAAAAATAGGAAGCTAATCATTAATCTTAATGAGCTGCTGTTGCTACTCGTTACGACTCTTTATTGGTGCTAATTTTTTCTCCTTGGGGAGAGTAGTCCAGCACTCGCCCTCGTGGCATATTAGACAAATCGCCCCGGGGGCGCATTTTTTCAATTCAAAAGACAAAAAATTGATAGATTGTTATGCAAAATAAATAAAAATGTAGTAAAGATGTTATATAAAATATACAATGATGTTTTTATGTGAATTTTATTAGCTTTTGCAATAAAAAAAATTATTTTAGTTTTTTTGGTATTTGTTAATAAACTTACCCTATCCGTAACCCCAACCGTATCCCTACCAAATTTATAAACGTTAAAACGCACAAAAATCCTAATATATGTAATTTTTTTTCGTTGTTTTTTGCTTTTACCTGCTTTTTATTTGTGATTTGCTTTTTTTTTCTTGAATTACATTTATTGAAATTAATTTCGAAATTTAATCTTATGATTAAAAGCAGTCGGAAAGACAAACTATAATTAAAGGCGCGTAAAAGTACGTTTATTGGTAAAAAATAGTATTTAAAAGGTTTTGATTATAGATATTCGGACCATTAGTCTTTTGTTATATTTATTCTATTTTTATGTTCTTTTTTTGCATGAAAAACAGATTTATTGGCGTGTAAAATGTCTAATTCCGAATAGTACCATTAATAAACGTAAAAACTTAAACCGCGATTTACTCATTTTACCTAGTGTAGATAGTTTTTTTTAGTTTTTTTATAGAAACTCGCCTCCGGGCGAATTCTCTTTTATGCCCTTCGGGCAAGGTTTGGACAACTCGGCCCGTGGCGAGTTGTCCATCGCCTATATAAACTACAAAAACAGTGGAATGATATACAAAAATCTTAATGAGCTGCCTTGCTGGTTTGTTGATACGCGTTTTTCATATATAACAGCCATCATAAAAATACTTTTGCAGCAATAAACAAAGAATGTTGCTATGGACGCGATCTTAACACATGGAAAATGTAGCTAGGAGATTTAAAAAAAAAACAGTTGATAGAAAATGTTTTTATTGCATGTTCTACGGAATTTTGCTTGCGTCTGATGGATATATTTTACTTTTCCCGTTCTTTTACAAATACTTGTAATCAGCTGTATTAAATGCTCGTTGCTTGAGTTGAATGCCATAATCATTCAGTTTGACAAGTCTTGCTGTACAGTGGTTTTTTTTCAATTCTTTTTCAAAATTTTATATACACTGCCAATAATCCTGCATAAGAATATGCAGTACCGAATCGAATCATCAAACTATAATAAAACTGGCTTTATTAATCAAAACAGTTCGTCTTTTTTTTATTTTTGCAGAAAAGGCTTCGGTTTATATGTAGAGGAATATATATAAATACATCAAGTTTTTTTTGATGCTAATTTAGTATTATATTGATGAAATTAATTGCAAAATATAATAAGACGAACATAAATGCAGATAAGACAGATTTTTATGTACAAATGACTGCGTTTGATACGAGAACAAGATTAAATGCAACAAAGACTGGCTTATTTGCGTAAGTGTTGGCAGCCTCACAAATGCGTATTTGACTACACAAAAAAAGCTTGCTTGCACAAAAGTCTAGCTTGTAAAAAAAGGCTGTTCTCTGCCTTTTGTCGTTTAAAATTGCAAAACACAACGACAATAACGTTTAAAATTGCTTTGTCTAAGTAAATACTTTTTTTTATTTGTTGCCTTTAGAGCCAGTTAAACTTTCGCATGTAAGTTTAAGCGTATCTCAGTAGAGTAATTCTTGAAAAAGTTTCTGTGGCGTTTTCTTATATGCAATATAAGATAATACAACTACAAAAATTATGTCTGCCATATAAAGCTGTTTTTTACAAAGACAATATTTTAAAACTCAGAAAAGCATTTGTTAAGTCGTTCAAAGTATCCATATGTCTTTTTGTATACCAAGCTGTACGTTATATCTTGATAAAGGTCGCTTTAAAACTTTTCGCATGGCTTTCGTAATATCTCTCTTGCCCTGGTAAATCTCCAATTTAAAAAAATACAAAACGACTACAAAAATTTAATAAAACGTAGGAAACTACAACTCAACTATTCTGGTACCAAAACGGCCAACGTTAATTGTTCATGTTTGACTATACTTTTTATATAAATTGTCTTTTATATTTGTATTATAACATGAGCAACTTGGAATGGTCATATATGCGTCCGAAAAAACAAGATAAAATAGGATGTAACTTGATAACTTTGCGCTTCACAAAATTTATATTTGACGTTTTTTTTACTTTTTGAAATATAGTGTGTTATTGACTCAAAAATTTTGGGTCAGTACAAATTTCTGCCTGTTTTTATAGCTGTATGCAATTTTCATCAGAGAGCTGCACGGTCCAGAAAGAACGAAAATAACTAGATTGTGCTTCCTGTTTCTACGAATAACTAGCCTAAAATTAAAAACCCAACAATTAGAATATTCAACTGAAATCTAGTGCGTTCGTACGTATTACTCAATCCGACAAAAAAAAAGTATATTAGGGCTCTCAGAATCATATAAAAAATACAAAAAAAACAGAATAAAATAATTAATACCTATCAAAAAATATATAAACAATGATATTAAGTTACATCCTAATGCAAATCCTCCCTAATAAACGTGTAATAAAGTTTTTTTGTGTTTTGTAAAAAAACTTGTATCATTTCAAGACATATTTTTATTATCTAGAACAATGCTATTCTTACACATTACAAAAACAGTTAATACTATTCGAAAACATGATCGTAAAAATGATATAAGAGGTTAAGTAGTACTAAACATAAACAGAAGCTTATTTCTCTTAATAATAATTTATGGAAAATGATGATGCTTGTGATGTTTTAAAAATGAGTAATGTACTATTTTACAATCAAACATACTTTCTTTTGCTTTTTTGCAGAACATGCGCTATAATTTTGATATCATAATGCATCCAAAACGTATTTAATACGTGGCATCAGTTTCAAAACTGTCTATTTAAGTAAGTTTATTTGGATTTGTTTTTTTTTCACAAAAAGGTCCCTTACTTGTATAGATTAATTATATGTTTTGTACATTGCATGCGTGTGAGTAACGCAAGGTCGCAACGTGTACATGCAGTTTTTGCAAAATATGAGCAAAACGCAGATAAAAAAAAATATTTTCGTTTTTTAGTCTTGGATTGTTATTAAAACTTAAAAATAAATTTACATTTAACATACATGATAACAGTAGGTAAACATGTTGTCAAGATAAACAAGGTATGTTATTTATATAGAAAAAAATGGCAAGTAAAATTAGATGTCAAGAATAGTAAAATGCATACTTTTATTTACAAATATAAGTTGTGTCAAATAAATAGAATTGCACGTAAATCACTACAACAAAAACAAATTTGAACACAACAATAGACGCTTTATACCTTTATTCTACTAAAATATACCTAGTCAAAGTATATATAAAACAATTACGAAAGTTAATGCAATATTTTCTATATTACCAGTTTTAAATGACCCGTAAATGCAGTACAAAAACTTGAAACATAAATTTTCGTTTTTCGTGTATTGAATGTGTTTTTTGTTATTAAAACGGTATCGTGTATCAATTTACTTATGTAAAATTGTTAACACATGTATTAAAGTTAGGGCTGGGAACGGACCCGGACCCAGTCCGTTTTTCGGTACGGAAGCCGGCCGGACCCGGACTGACAAATGCAAAATTGTCATTATTTACAAAAACCGGACTTACCGACCGGAGGTCCGGCTCCAGCCGGTTGTTTATATTTTTTTTTAAAAAAAAGTAGGTTTATTGTACAAAATATCTATTAAACGGGTAATAGTTAGAATAAAACACTTTTTAGTTGCGTGTCTTTGTTTTTATGTATTTGAAAACGGTTTTTTTATACATAGTAGAGTAAGCAAAAGTTGCTTAAAAAAATTACACCAGTAGTTAATACTATTTTTTCTATGTAGGTTCTACAATTTTATATAAAATAAGCATGTTTTTGACTATTTGATCTTTTAAGCAGCGATCATGTTTAAAAAAAGTTAGTTTTTAAAGGTAATATCACAAAACATAAATTTTTGATAAAAAAAGTATGTTCAAAAATTTATAAAATAATTTCTCGCACAATATTTCTATGTGGTTTTGTATAACCGTGCAAGCATTTTATCTTTATTGAAAAGAAAAAACTAGGTTTTTTTTAAATTAAGAAACCAATTTCTTTTTAAGTGGTTGCAATTAAAAACGATTATATATGTTGTAAGCAACTAAAATTGGCTAGTAAACTTTGGTTCGATAGTTGTTCATAACTTTGTCACACATTTTTGGCGTTAATTGCAGATTTTACTATGTAGTAAGTTATTCTTATATAATAAAATTTGTGTTTACGAAAGTTTCGAAAAGCAAAAATACAAACAAAACTGCATTTTATGTAAAAAACTAGGTATATAAAGCTTTGAACTCGACCCTCTACGTCGCTTAAAATATTGGCCGCCTTTCTTTCGAGGGGTATTAATAGGGGAAAAAACCTGAGAAAAAAAGTTATAAACATTAAGTATTCACATATGTCGTAAAATTATACACAATGTAAAAGTTTTTTTTGTATACTGTTTTTTAACTGCCATAAGCAACAACCCTGCATAAATACGGTCTTTGCACTGATAAAAGTATTTTTCAAAAATATACAATTATAATTATGAATATCTTTTGTTCCTACAACAAAAATTTTTACCAAAAGTAATATGACAATATTTCAACCTCAAAATTTTTTACTTTAATTTTTTGTATTATAAAATCTTAAATAAGGAATCATCTGCCACAACAACCTTGCCCGTTTAATATAGTTTTTTAAAATATCACTTGTTATTACATAAAAAAAATGACCTGGTTATGCTTTAGATTTAAAAACACCAATGTTTTTTTTAATATTTTTTTCTAAGTCAGTCGCATGCTAACATAATTTCGAACCGGAGGGCATTATGGGTTTTGTCAAAAAGAGTCAAAAATGTGATTTATAGATTTTATTATTTACATTCTTTTAAAAAATAATTTTAAATGAAATTTATAAAATAATTGTTAGAATCAAAACTATCAAAAAAAATAAAATAAATTCCCCTAAATTTGTAGCGTA
>JAQFYM010005875.1:0-12535 GCA_034694785.1 Agrenia bidenticulata
TTTGTTTTTTATGAATACAATATTTCTAGTTTCTTGGTAAAATAGGTGCACATTATAAAGCTTTTTGTCTATTGGCAATTTAGTAAACGCAGTGTTTTTTCAGAACAATCAAATTTTATAAACCTAATAAAGAAAAAACTGTAACAAATTACATATATTTAAATTTATTTAATTGTGCTTAAAGAAAATAATAAAACACTATATTATATTAAAAAAACAAACCATTAGGTATACAAAAATAGAAACAGATTATGCTTTTAAAAATGCAAAGTTAGTAACAAACAAAATAAAAAAAAAAAAATATTAGAAATACAGATACAAAAGATACATACCCGGAAAATACAAAAAAAAAATTATACTAATGTAAAACTAATATAAAACTAAATAAAAACAAAAAATTTTGCAAAAAAAAATTAGCAAAAAAAAACCCCAAAAAAAATACACAACAAAAATATGAAGGCCCCCCCCCAAAAAAAAAAGTGCCCCCGGGCCGCTGATGTTGTTAATCCGGCACTGGGTTTTTGTCGTTTAAACCGCTTTCAATCATGTCTAATTACTCAAAAAGTTAGTTTTTACATTGGTCTCTAAAACCTTTGCGCCTTCTCTGTATTTTTTCGTTTTTCATCCGCATAAAATAAAGATATGTTTATAATGAGCCCTTTGTACCATTTGATAATTTCTGCGCCCTATTTCTTAAATATGCAAATTTTGGTCGTGAAAAGTAATCCGAGAAAAGAAGATCCTTAATGCGCTGCACAACCTACGGTTTCAATAGTCAGATATCTTTCTTTGAGTATGTTCATGATGCCTTTATATTTGCAGCGTTATTGATAACAACAGCCGCGATCTTTCATACTCTTAAATTCTCAATAACATTGTTTGTGTTTTCCGCAATATAATCTGCTTCATGTTAGTTTACTATAGTCACAATTTTAGACATAACATGTGCTCCGGTGCGCAAACAATATAATTAATATCTGATCTTGTCTAATATTAGACCACCCGTTAGTAATTACCAAAACAAAATCTGCTTGTTCTATTCTCTTGCGTATATACCGCTGACATTCTTTATGATCAACATCTAAATGGGAATTGGGAAAAGTATGGCGGCTAGGTAATACATAGGACGGGCGATCTATCTATAAGGCTTTAATCCAATATGGGTTCTCGAAAATACTGGGTGGAACATTTGATGAGTAAATTGTACGGGCTGTTGCTTTGTTAATCTCTGCTCTGTCTACCGCGGTCATGAAATCTAGCCAGCATCGATTATCACTTGTTTAATTCCTACCACCGTTTTTAAGCTGCTTGATGACTTATTAGTGATGGAACTTGCCCAAATATCCGCCATGCTATCTTTTTCTTAAAAGTCACAGGGTGCAGTAAGCTTTTTTTCAATCGTATCTTCTATTCTCAAATTTGGTGACTGCAGATCTTTAGTGCGTGAATTTTAGCTTATTTAGTAACATGTTTATTTAATTTAGTAGCGTTTCCAGAGATGAATTTTGAAGCGCACAACTTGCAATATGACATCTTTCTTGTGCTCCATTCATTATTTCAAGTCTTACAATGTATGACTCCCAAACTTAAGAATTCTGTATAACCTTTATTATGGGCATGGAAATAAGAAAATATTAATTAAACAATAAATCAATATCATTAAGTAAATTTTTTGAAAAATTATAAACGATTTTAATTTTTGAATCTTTAAAAATTGCCAATGTATAATACTGGAGCAATCCATACATTTATCCACGATTTCAAGCGAATATTATTACTTGAAGTCAGTAAAAAAATGTTAAGAATTTTTTTAAAATTTTGGCAATGTATAATGACTCAAAAAATCGATAACTTTATTTATTTTATTATAAATATGCCCTATGAAAGCTTATAAAGCTTTTTAACTATAAATTAAAATGCAAGACAAAAATATTCAATACCCGTTTGGTTTCCACAAAAAACATCAGTGCTTTCAAAACTTCCCTCTTTACCAAAAAACTTCCAAAAGTTTCCATAAATTTTGGAAGTTTTACAACCCTATTATAGACTTTTATCAGCACATTTCTAGCCATAGACGATACAGTTGTTAATATAACATCACCTGACGCTGATTTTGAGTATTTGAATAGAAAAGGTCATTGGTCTATTACTTTCACATGTGTTATCAATCATTTTAAGTGTTCCGAGGTGCTACATATGGCCCAGGGTCTTTTCTCGACACAAAAATTTATTTAAAATCAAATTTACTTGCATCATAATTAAGTTCAATACCAGATAATTTTATTTGCTGTGCTGATAGCGCTTTTTCGGATTTGAAATGGTTGAAGTTACAATGATAACAGCTTCTAACAGGCTAACAGATGATGAACATAAAGAATTAGAACGACAAAAAATTATTATTGAAAATGCTTTTGGACTATAAGAATAAAATTTAAACGACTTACGGTAACAATTATTAGGTGTAAACTAAATAAAGTAGTAACGATTTTTTATTGTACATATAGTTCAACAATTATATAATTGGTTTTTATAATACTTTAATAAAACATGTTTATACTGCAAAAACTTTTTTATTTCTCTTATACCCTCAATATTTTTACAATGTTTTCAAGCTTTTTTTCATTCCCTCAATTCGGCTTCACAATCATCAGTTTGTGATTTGTAGTTGCTTCTTATGCGACATTCATCTTTTAATCTTTATGCCTCTCATTATATAATTTTAAAACATAAATTTTTACCTTCAGAAATTTTTCCTTTAAAGGTATACACTTTCTTTTCTTAATTTCCACACTAACTTCATAATTTCGCATTTATATGTACACATATCAATCTCCACCTTGATTTCTAGGACAATCTCATTTTCGGTGGCTTTCATTGCATTTTTGTATACACCAAGTTTAACTTTTTCCTTATCTTTCTAGCTTTTAAGGTTTGGTTTCTTCTTTGGCAACATCAGCGTAAAAATATCATAATAAGTCCAAGATGAAGCGGCTGCCCCTTAACCGATAACCCATGTCACTCTCCAACCTTTTTTATCTTGACAGGGTATTGTATTTTATCTTGCATTCTCTTTGCGAGAATCCGAAATCAAGTTCATTTTCTAGATTGCCGAAAGAGCATTGACAGCTGTGGTTTCCCATTTAAAGATTATAGGATATAAATATACTCTTCAGAGTGTCTTAAAGCTACTAGTTTTTCTGAATTCTCTCTATTCCATAATTTTTGTGTTTCCATGGGGTCAATTTTAAGTGATTACAAAACCTATATATATGCAAAAAAAGAACAAAATTTTATATATATATACAATTATATATATATATAATGGGACACTATTTTAGCAGTAAAAACAACTTTGTATATATACAATTTTAGTAAGATTTGTTCTGATTATAACATAGCAAAAATGGTAAAAACAATTTAAAAACTTTATAAAGTGTTAATTAAGCACAGATGTAAAGTTACAAACATTTTTATTACAAATTTTTGCAATCTTAATCACAAAAGATTGTATATATAAAAAAATGAGACAACCTAATGAAAGAGAATCATATGCAGTAAAACGCTCAGCATAATAACAAAATAAATGTATTTTAATATTTTATGATTACAAAAGGCATGGTTTTTCGCTGATACATAGAACATAATGGTGTCTAAATCTATAAATTCAAGCTCATATTCTTAATATGTTATTTTATTGTATGATGTCATATCTATGACTTCTATAGACGTCATTACCAGGCCTGAGACGCTTAAACAATTCGCAAAATCCCAAAAAACTCGAATTTGAGATAGAAACGTATTTTGAACACTTATTTTGAAAGATTTTTAATTTTCATCTCAGCCGGTGGAATTTATTAAAATTTTATCTAAGAATAATTTTACGTGGATCTAATATAGTTTTCGACTAAAAACGCTTGCAAAAAAATAATATTACTTAAAATTAAACGCGAATCTTCAATTTTAAAAAAAATTTAAGTTGCAGCGGATGATAATAAAACTTGTTCAGTATCTTAATTTGTTTTTGTTGCATCAAAAAAGGTAAAAGGAGCTGTTCATGCAATATAATGAAAAAACTACAACAAATATACAGGGTAATCTGTCTATATTGGATATATGAATTTCATTAAATTGCACATGAAATAAAAAAAACGGGTAATTAAAACTGTAAGAAGTCGACAAGAATTTTAAAAAAACCTCGTAAATATAAACACACTAAAATCAGTTTTTTTTTATACGATCTGTAGATTTTTTAAAAATAATTTGGGCTTAGTCCGTTATATACAATGCACCAAACATGTCCGATATATACAGATTCACCTGTAACTTGTATTTTTTGCTCTACGTTTTACTCTAATAGAATAAGTTTACAATTGTAAAACTTATTATTCAACAGCTGTGGTTTTTTATTCCGTATTGCCGTATATATAAACATTGCAAAAAAATTTTTTTTTTATCAAAAATTCTTTCAATTTCTTTTTGACATATTATATATACGAAAACGATAAAAAACATGTTTTTTATCATATGAGCGTGACTAATCGGATAAGAATGCAGTTTTTTTTATCTTTTTATGTTTTAATTATTATGATGGGTGTTTTATAATTGTTTTTTGCTAAAAACTGAAACCAAAAGAAATTTAGGTCGTAAAAAAACATTGTGCTAGGATGTAAAAAATTAATTTAAATAAAAAACCTTTATTATACATAGTTGATTGTAGTGAAAAATTTTATATGTTCATTTATACACTACTTTGTAGCGATTTTTACTAGCGTTTCTTTCGAAAATTTCCTTAAAAGCATTTACTAATCAAATTCCTTTTTTTCACGCATTTACAACAAAAAAAAAGAACTTTTTGAAATAAAAAAAATGTAAATGATTTTTATAAGATATTTTTTACGCGTCTTTTTTAAAAAGCGATTCAAATTTATGATTGTGTTATTTACCAAAAAACATGTAACAAAAAAGTATTGTTTAAATGTAAATAAAATTGCGTTTGTTTTGGAACCTTTTTTTTCTTAGAAGTATCCAAGTATGTGACCTTTCCATGAATACATAAACTGGTACATGTTATGCAAGCAAACGTAAAAATGGTGTTTTATGCTTAGAATTTTTAAAAATGTCAAAAAAAAAACACACTTTATATATTGATAATTAATGTATGACATAAGATCATATAAACGGTTTGTATTATTTACAAGACTTTTATCTTAGAAAAAAAAGTATATATTTTTTTTTTTGGATCATGGTATTAATTTCGATGTCTTACATCTGTGTATAATTTTAAAAAACTTATATCCTTTGAATTTGCCTTTTTATTAAATCAAAAAAATACAAAATTTGCCAATTTTACAACTTACATGATTAGGATTATTCGGTCAAAAATCCTAACGTCAGATTTTGTTCATAATGACGTGAAAATCAAGTCTTTTTTAGAGAAAAATTTTAAATATTTATAAACCTTTTTACATGAAAAAATCTAAAAACTAAAGGCGTGTCCCTTTTTCTAAGAAAAATTACTTTTTTAATAAAAATTTCTTAGAAAAAGGGACACGCCCTAAGATTTCTAACGAAGAGTTATAATTATTTAATAAAGGAGTTTTTACAGGATTCATTATCCTTTTTTGGGGTTTTCTGGAAAACTAGGCCGGGTAGAAAATGTTTTTTGTTACTAAACTGGGATGGTTAGGCTAATGCATGTTTAACGTTGCAATATGCAAAATTTAAAAGATGACGACCCGCGAAAGATACACGAAGAAGCAAGAACTGCGGCAGGCGCGTTTTCAACATTGTTTTGACACAAATAATAATTTTAGGCTTTTGTAATTAATTCATTGTACAAATTTTAATTATATTTTTATATATTTTTGTTAGAGTTTTTGCTATAAATCAATACCTTTTTTAGTATTATTTTATCAACTTGTTTGTATAATTTTATTTTATCATATTTGCGTTAGGAAAATGTGATACTTGCCGCATTTTTGCGTCCACACTTTTTTGGTACATTTGATATCTTGATTTCGTAACTGTTCGTAAAAGAGATAAATATGTGAGTTTTAATTACTTTAATCTGCACATATAAGCCCTTGTTTTTTAGTTGTAAATGTTGAACTATACACACAAAACTCTATTGGCTCTTTCTTCGACTAATGCTTTTACACTCCGTGAATTATCTACCACGTCATTGATTATGTGTAAATGTAATGCAAAAACTAAATAAACTTAATTTCTTTTAACTTTATGTTTACAGCAAATTATATATTATGCATTATTGTAGTTATGTTGAGCGGGTTCTGTAGGTATAATAACGATGTTTCGTTTTACGAGCCAAGTTATATGAAGACGAATATAGCACAATCTAGTACAAAATTGCCCGATGGGAACGATTTGGGTAATCCAACACGTTCTGATACATGCAGAAAACCAATGAGCCACATAAATTAGTTATATTACAAAATAAACACTGATGATAAAGCTATTTTTTAAAGCTGGCCACTCATAAGTAGAGTAAAGAAAACCCGTCTACTCCAATCTACTCATTTTTACAAGTTGGACTACTCTATTCTACTCATGAGTACTCAGAGGTAAATAATTGATATATGCTACCGATAATATTAAACAAATTAAAGGCGAATTCGTATTGTAAAAAATGGCAACAAATATTTTGGGTTATGATATTTTTGTATACAATACGACATTAGTACGTAAATCAATATAGTTTTATTATATCGTCTTAAACAATAGTAACTTTTACTTGTAAATAGTTTTTTTATAAGAATTTTATCTTGTCAACTATAAAAAGAAAATTAAAAAATGAATGCAGTGTGTAACGATAGAACTTATATTTAAGCGCGAATACGGATGTGGCTTTATTAAAAGATTTAATGCAATATCAAATATAAAATATGAACTGAAATTATAGGTTAAAAATAAAATATGTTTTATAAAATATGCCATTACTTATAAACAAGTGTCGATATCGGTAATTAGGTTGCATTGTTTTCATAATAAATGTTAAATCGCAGCAATTTACATGAATAGCGCTCGATAAATATAAATTGAAATTATACAAGAAATTTACAGTTTTATTCTGATATTCCGTAAAATACAAAAATAAAATAAAAGCATAGAGATCATTTTATTCTAATTATAAAAAGCAATAAAATTTAAAACTTATCAGTGAAAAAAAATGTCCTATGTGTAAAAATCCGCAATGTAGAGTTTAATTATTTGTTTCATTCGTCTTATGTGTTTATATTGCGGAAAGCTCTAATTTTTGTTTAGTATCATTTTCCTTGACAAAATATGTGTTCAAAAAAGAAAAATCAAGGTTTAAAATCACATAGAGGAACAAAACTATTCATTAAAAAAACTTTATACAAAAAATCGAAATTTTCAGAAGATAAAATGTGTCATTTAGTGGATTTTATTATGTTCTGAATCGCAAAAAACACCCCCCCCCCCCTACTGCGCACACACTTATTTAATAAAAAATTAAAACATATGCATTTTATGTGTTTATCACTTCTAAATCCTAATATTTATACCCCACACGAACTATGTTTGATACTTACATTTTTCGCTTATCGGATAAAATAAGTTGACAACTATCCCTGACATTTTGAAAAGACGTAAAAAGGGCAAAAAACTTCCAGTATATAGTGATATGATATAAAAAAGCTTTGATTATAACAAGAAATATATATAATTTGAACTAAAATAATCCTTTTTTCGCGCGTTTTAATAAATCTAAAAATAAACTTCTCATGTTTTATAGAATTTTTTTATATGAGAGCTGCCCTCCACATTTTACATCAACTAAGTCGCCTAAGGGAAAGAACCAAGGGGGGCTGAAAAGTTGGCAAGATGGGAGAGGGGTGTAACTTTTCCATGTGAAAATTATATTAGATATATTTATTAAAATAAGTTATTAAAACGGGCTTTGAAGGTAAAAAATGTAATATTTGTAGCTTTTAATATATGTGTAAAATATTTTTTACTATAATCAATTACTCCCCGTTTCAAAAATATATTTTGTTTCATAAAAGCAAGCTCTAGATGGTGCATAAAAAAATAAAAAATACTTTTTTTATAAGTGTGTATTGTATGTATATTATCTTTATGGGTTTATATATATATTTATTCTAAATTTTCTTTTTTTACCGCTTTATAAAATTATACCAGAGATAGCAAAGTCTCCAACGAGAACCATGTTGTGTTAATTACGTAAAATAGTTTTTATATCGGTAAAGCAATAATATAATAAAACTAGCTAGTGCAGAACTTATTATTTGATCGTATTCGTTTTTAAATTTTTTTTTTCGCCATACAACAAAATATACACAAATTGACTTAGATACGCAAAAAATCTAGTAATAATGGGCTAAAATATACATTTAGAAGTCTTTAGCAAAAATTTGATTCTGCAGCTGTTTCAGATGACATTTAAAGTTGAAGTGGTCAAGTTTTTGTTTTACGAATATGCATAGAAAATACAATATTTTATTATAAACGCTGAAAAATTACCAAAAATTTGTTTTTATCGGCACAATATTATTATAATTTCGCCCTCATATATAATTGGGCCGCCCGTAGCATGAGTAGTGAGTAGAAGTGAACAAAAGTGAGTTTGAGTAGAAAATGATAACTCTACCTATTTTTACTCATACTCTACTCTACTCAAAAATGAGTAGAGTTGAGTTGGCCAGCCTTACTGATTTTATTTCAAGATTAATGTAATGTCAACGTATCATAAATTAGAAAAAAGTTTTCATTAGGTCAGGGTCTCTCATAAATTTTACTGAAAATTTCAAATGCCCTCATTTTTCAAAAAATTTCGAATAATGCCTTTGTTTTCTAAAAAAATGTCAATAATGCCCTTGAAATACAAAGATAACGAAAAAGAATTGAGATATGGCAAAAACAAAAAACAAACCCCCTTGCAATTAAATAGAGCACGCAAAGTTAAAATTATGTAATATGATACAATTCAAGATAAATACCGGAAAAATCCGTTTTTAGGACAAAATAAATGAAATTTTAATGAGTTTTATTTGTCTTTAAAACACTACACGAAACAATCTTATTATAAAAAAAAACCCTTGTATTGCATTATTTTTATTTAAAGTTTCACTTTTGTAAAGGTTTTACCGCTTACCTACCTTTTTTTCGTTCATGGTTGTATTTTTAAAGGCATTATTGAATTTTTTTTTAAAAATGAGGGCATTATTCGAATTTTTTGTAAAAATAAGGGCATTATTGTTATTCACCCTAAATTTTATTAAAAGGATCCCTTTTGAGCTTCTGAGACCAAAATAGGATAGATAAAAATATATGGATGCAAATATGTGTTTAAATATACATATTCATTAAATTTATAGAGCAGGGTCTTATTAAATATCTTATTTATTCTCATCTTATTCTCGAGACATGTTATACGATTCCTATTTTTTGTCTTGGTACTATTCATTGTGGAGAATCCCTATTCACAACATTAAGTAGTAGCAATATAAAGAAGTATTCGAATAGCATGATCACACATATTTGGAAAATCGGCTTTGTTTTTTTATCCAAAAGCTATCAAGAGTTAATTTATGCAGAATAGATTGGATAAATCACTGGTATTAATTCGTGAAATAGACATAATATCCACTAAAATTGTTTCATTGTGAAAGCATTGTTTATTTTATTGTATTTTAGTTTTGTAAATTTTATTTTTGCAAGTATCACACATCGATCCCAGGGGGATCGAAAAACTAGAAAAGAATCAGAAAGATCCCTTTTGAAAACCCATGCATTAGGTTAAAAAGAGGCATCTATAAAATTAAGTATAAAATTACATTACCATAAAACATTTTTATAAAAACTGTAACAACAAAGATTTTTCCGACACTGCAATTTTAATTTTAACAAAAAATGCAGTAAGGAATGTTTAAACGGTTATTAACCCTTTCACACGGAGGGGTATTTTTTTAAAGAAATTGAATAAAAAATCGAGAAATTTCTAAATATTATTGCCCCATAAATCACATAAAATCAAATAAATATGGATGCTATTATTTATCTTGTGTTTTAAATTACATATAAAAATAATTTTTAGTAATTAAAATGTGCTTTAAGTGCAAAGTAGTAAAATAGAGTAACTTGCCATATATTGTACTTGGATATAGAAAGAAACCCCATAAAAGGATCTTAAAAATGTTAGATTTTCTGTTTTGTGGTTGCAAATAACAAATTGGTCAATTAAATTTTAATCATATCTCTCCATGTGAGATTTCTTACAATAATGTAACAAAACAAACGGGAGAAGAAGATTCGTTTTGAATACTAAATATGACACTCTACGGAAATAAATGCAAAAAGGCTACGTTTATTGTATTATGTGGCATGATTCCCTTAATTTAAATCTTAAAACATTGACTAATCGTCTTTATATTCTAATGGAAGTCATACACAAATATATTAATAAAGAAATACTATTATTCGCAAAGTAACTATCTTTAACCATACCAACTTGAGCATACCTTTTTTTGTTCTACATTATGCATTGAAAATTATATTTTTTCTTAATCATCACACAAATATGTGTGATAACTATTTTATGCCCCCTTTAGATCACACATATGTGTGATAACTATTTTTAGACCCCTTTCCAATCACACATATATGTGTGGTAACTATTTATAGACCCCTTTTTGATCACACATATATGTGTGATAACTATTTTTAGACCCTTTTTTTATCACACATATATGTGTGATAACTATTTTTAGACCCCTTTTTTATCACACATATATGTGTGATACAGTGTGAAAGGATTTAAGTTATTTTAACCGCATATACATATAATGCTTCTGCAGTAAAAATACCATTTTGTCTTTTAAACATAAACGCAATATAGTAAAAATTGATCAATTTATTACTGATATAAATAGTTTTTTTTATCTGTGCATAAATCTTTGGTATATGCTAAATCCGAGTGTAAAGACAGCTTTTGAATATGATCAATATAAATCAGATAAATTTGTTACGAGGATTGGAAAAATTGCAAATGCGTTATTAAATCTAAAAAAATAGCAGTTTTTTATACATATGTTATTTTTTTACCGGTCAAAAGAATTAGAGAATTCTTTTTCTATAAAAAATACATATCGAACTTTTAAATTGCAGTATTTGTTTTTTTATAGACTGTAAATAATCAACAAAATAAAAAAAGTGTAACAGATCGTAAAGCGCGATTACATTTTATCCGGATTACCTCTGCGAAAAGTAGGAATTAAACCATTTCGCGGCAAAGCGAGCTTCGAAGATTAAGTACAATTCTTCCTGAATTAGAAAATATTCTCCCCCATGATGCACTTGATCACATTATACGCACATAATATAATGCCAGGATGGTTAATCATATGTCAAAACTCGATTAATGTATGCAAACAAAATTGCTGCCATGTTCTTAGTGATGTTTGGCAAAGCACGTAACAAATTATCCCGTTATTTTCTGAATTTATTTCCTAAGTATCAGTCCAGAAGCTGCATTTATCTTCGGTGTTAATTATGTTATAACCTTTTTATGCAGGTAAATTAAGATTGTTTATTTCGGTTTTAAATGCATTTTAAACTTTCTGTTTAGTAATATGATTATTATATTTATAGTTCTTGAATCTTGAATCAGATACGTGGTCTTTTTACAATACTCTATATTATGTTTATATTTTATTTATAATTGTTCAGCTGATATAAAAGGTTGTTAACGACAGTATTCATCACACTCTGTCGGACAATAGTGCCTTATTTTAAGTGTATTTTTGATTCTAGTTTAGCGTATATATGAGAAAAGGCCAAAAATATTTAGGGGATTTCTCACTAGAAATAGAAAGTGTTGCATCTACGAGTGGGTTTGAACTTTAATTTAAAAATCTAATGGTTCAAAATCGTTTTCAATACGCCCGTTTATCAAATTTATTCTGCCTTTGCCAATAGCAAAAAAAATATACTGCAGTTTTTTGAGATTTATGTCTTGAATCATAAAATATACACTGGTCTATCTTGTAACGCAATCCTGAGTTAATACATTTTGGTAATAAAAATTTCAATTCGGTTTTCCGTTACATGGGCGGAAGCTGCTGTACAGTGTTAGAAAAGACATACTTTTTTGTAAACATGCTATATATTCATATCAAATCCTCCTCATCAGTTGCTTTTTCATTGCCAGTTGTAATACATGTGCACAGCATCTACAATTAGCGAGGTGAGTATCTACCATTGCCTTGTTAATATTGGCAGCCATATCATGTGTTACAATATACTTTTTATATATTAAATATAATCTTGTATGTACTTTATAAATTTTACTTTTATATCACTAGCTGTATGACACCCTGGAAATAAATTAATCCCGAAAATGCGGATTTAAACATATAGGACCTGTTTATATAAACTTTGTAATGGACGGTTAGTCCTTTCATCTCACCGGTATATAGTTTACTGGTGCAAAAACGGTTACTAACCTTTGATTTATTCAAGGTAACCGTTACTTGCA
>JAQFYM010005876.1:0-12534 GCA_034694785.1 Agrenia bidenticulata
TATAAGGTCATATTGTGGGTTAATTTTAACCTCAATGTAATTTTAAAATACTAACAGCTATTAAGGTCACAATAGGTGGCGTGGCTTAGATAAAATAATAACTAAAGCTCTTGTGGTCTACAAGGTCATTTTAAGGTCCCCTTTGAATTAATTTTAACCTCAGTATAATTTTAAAATTTTTAAGGTCAAATTGAAAGGTCAAAATTTAATTTATTCAGTTTGATTAAATTTGCCTGCTCCTCGTGACCTTATTCATTTTTTATGCGATCAAAATTGGGCAAATTCGAATAATTTTGATTTATGACCTAAGTGACCGTGACGGTGACCTTAGGTCCTCCAGCTACTGAAGCTTGTACCTAATAATTATTACTACTCTCTGTGACCTAATTTGCTTTTTATTCGGTCAAAATTGGTCAAATTCGAATAATTTTAATTTATGACCTAAGTGACCATGACCGTGACCTTAGGTCCTCCAGCTCGAGTACAACTCGACTCAATATTTGACATGAAGGTAACATATGTCGTAGTTAAGAGGGGAACTTAGGGCCAAAAGGTTTAAGGAGAGAGAGAGAGGATGTGAATTATAGGTTTTAGATCATTAAGTCCGTAGTTTGTGGGTACCCCCACTTGGTTTTGAATGTGTAGTATGTGACGGAGGGTGACTCTCTCGGATCTCTCTAATGCTGTAGAGAGAGAGAGAGGAAGTAGATTTGGAGGTTGAATTAAGAATTGACAGAAACTAATGAGCCTGTCAACCGGGTGACAAGTGCCATTAACATCTCCATACTCCACGACCTATTTCCTCTCGGGATGGATCTCATCCCTCTAAACTAATTCTTACCTTTCCCCCCTCTTCCACTTCTACCTTCTCTAGTTGACGGTCTGGGTCGGCTCTTCTTCTGAGACCAAGAAATTAGACAACTCTTTCCCAACCCGATTTGGACAGGATCCATATCAAAGAATGTCACGCTTCTACAGCTCCTTATCCAGGATTAGTGGGTACTTTTGGCATTTAAGAGGGATAGCTTCTGCAAACGAGAGTAACCTACTGTAGTAATCTCTGATATTGTTAATTAATTTTTTTAAAGTAGTTAAAATATTTTTTAGAAGCACAAAAGTTACATATTGATTTAGGCCGAAGCTGAGCTTTGTAAAAGTTTTAAATTCAAAACAAGCCAGTAGGGTTTCTTAAAGTTAATTGAACCTGTCTGGATTTGAAAGGAATCCTAAATCTTGTAATGTTTGTAATTTTTAAATGCATTTTTAGAACAAGACATGACCCTTGAAGTGCCCTCTCCAAAGTTTTAGTATTTATTCTCAATTCTATATTAAAAAAGATCTACGCGATGTCGTTATTTATGGAAGACTTATGAAATCTTCGTTACGCCTACCTCAAAGGAATTTATTTTAATATATGAATCCTATGTATAGTCTCCTTCAAAATATATTGAGATACATGAGCCTTGATAGAATTTCAGAATGGATAGTAGACTACAAAGGATTTTAACAAGAAAAAAATCCATTTGAAATGTTAATGAAATAGGAAGGGTTGAAGAGCCCCATGGGGTGAAATAATGAATCAGTGGGGGCCCTTTTCTGAGCTGACAATAGCCCAGCAGGGTCTCTTTCTCTGGGCTACTTATGAGAGAGGGACTCATATGTCAATCCCATGTCCTTGTCTCATCCTGTGGACATGTACTTTACACTCCGACTCTTGTCTGCGGTCACCTTTTATCACTCCGGTGGTGGCAGTGTGGGCTGTATTAACAGATCTCATTTTGTATACACACAAAGTCTTGTCATCTCTGCAGTTTGTACTCGGGAGAATTTAATTAGCTCAGTGGCCTTGTCTTTTTAATTGACTTTGACTCGACCCTATAATTGTCATTTACAGGTCAAGTTTTATTTTGCTGGAGAACCGGGTATTTAACTCCTGCGTTTTATCAATATCGTTCACAGAGGTTAAGTTTTGTGCCATTTGGATGTGTTTAGCATTTTATAAATAATCACTTACCACCTTAGATAGCATTAATATATTAAGTCACAAAGAGTTGGTACGAGCTGGATTAATAGCCCAATCACGATCAATATACTCTTACTCTAATGAATGAATGTTCTATGTATTTTAAATTAAACGAAATTACCTTTAATACCTAACTTTCAGATGACAATGCCATAAAGTCACTAGTAACGACCATGTAACTCAAAATAAATCAATCAATAAGAGGAGAAAGAAGATTGGACTTAATAATAAACCGAGGGGATGATTTAAGTTTCAGACGTGGATGAACCTCCCACCCGCTTTGGGATGATAAATGATGATGACCTGGCCGTGACAAGCTCAATCCTCCATAATCTTCTTGACTATAAAGCAATGATGGTAAAAGGGACATTAGCTCAAGCCGCAGATGTTGCATCCATGTCTGTGTCAATAATATTAAAATTCATAGTTCATTATACTCCCGACACCCTACCTGAAAACTGTCGATTCTAGGTGGCCGATTGTCCATAAGTGACAGGATGATTGAACGAGTTTAGGATGCTAAGTCTGTTCTTAAGGGATTTAAATATTTAATGATTATAAAGATGAAACAAGTTATTGATAAATGATTTGACGGTTCTGCTGGTGGTCCCAAGCTATATGAGCCACCACTGCCAAAACAAACTCAACGACTATGCACTTACTACTAATCGTAGTCTTCAGTTTATTCTAGTTTTGTTGTAATTGAGCTAGGAACAGGATTGGCTGGGACTATCGACTACAATGGGGCAGGGACAGTTGTCCAGGATTTTGTTCAAAAATTAAATTTTTGAAAAGTAACTATCCACGTGTTTCGATAAAAATGTGACAAACACACAAAAATGTACATGCCTAGATTTCTTATACAAATTCTACACAAGCAATAGCCACCACTGCCAAACAAACCAAAGGCAATAAACTTACTTCGAATTTTCTAGGATTTTATTTATAAAAAATTGAATTTTTTAAACTGTGGGCAAGTTTTTTAAAAACAGCCACAAACACTTTAACATATGCATAGGCTTCTTACACAACTTGTGTGCAAACTTTTAAATTGAACCATTTCGTATCGTTGTCCCATCTTTGTGCCCATTCTGAAATATACTCCAGTACAGGGATATGATCGTGTCCCATTGTCATTAGCCTAATTAACAGGTCTAATTAAACATGTAAATTCCATATCGTATGTGTATGGCAAGTAGATGTGCATCCAATCCTCTAAAGTTACTATGTGATAGACTAGTCGTTTATTTATTTGGGCATGAAATGTCATCATTATTCATCTCCCCCTTAATCCATTATTCTATAACTAATATGGTAATGGTGGTGGTAGCTAATTATAGTTATGGTGGATATGGCAAGAAAAAATATGAAAAATTCGCAAGGGAAACAGCGAAAATATTATATGATGATGCCACCACTGCCACAAAATAATGCCACACCCAACATGACAGAAGAGCTTGTCTGGCGATTCGTATGATCGTCTTTTCTAGTTAGCATTTTATACCAGAGGCAAAAACAATATCTGTAGATAAAGCTAACAATTGCTAAAGATAATTTGATTGTTAACGAGGTTTCGAAAATGTCGATCCAGTTGTTCCAAATCTTTTTGGACAAGCCTGAGGAGGATTACTATGCTGGTGAGCAGTTGACGGGGAAGTTTGTCATTACAGTCACTGACGGGTATAACCATAATGGTAACTGACTTTGAAAATGTATACAAATATTTGGAAAATCATAATTAATAAAACTAAATAGATTTTTAAAAAAATTGCATGTTGTGCTCAGGTATCTTTTTAAAGTTCGAAGGTCATGGGATGATCAAATGGAGAGAAGAGAGCAGCTGCTGTGAGGACATTGTGGTCAAGCAATGCATTGCGAGGAAGCAGTATTTCGATACTATGTTCAAATATGGTACGCATCATTTAAAAAAAATATTTTCCTATTTTCAAAATTGGATTTTCAATTTTCAAATTTTATTCAAAAAATCAGCTTCCGAAAATGAACTTGCTGAAGGAACCCACGTCTTCCCTTTCGAATACTCTCTGCCCAAAACGCTGCCCTCCTCCTACGCTACCCTCACCACCTCTGTCTGGTACAAAATGGAAGCCCTCATTAAAAAAGACCCCAACAAGCCCCGTCGAGAAGTCAAAATATTCAGCATCAAAGGAATCCTTGATTTGAATGACTTCCCCGAGCTCAGAGTCCCAATGTCAAAGGTTAAGTCAAAAACGCTCACGGGATTTTTGCCCCCTTGCTTCTGCAGGTTCCACTACGTGTCCATCGGACTCAAGTTACTCAACCGAGGGTTCGTCCCCAGAGACAAGATCCCATGTGAACTCTCCGTTTATACTGTGACCATGCCCTTGACGAATGTGACATTGACCTTAGTTCAGGTACGGGATTGGATTGTTTGCCTTATCTCAGAGTTTTGGGGAGATTTGAAATTGGATTTTTATCTACTGAAATAGGAGACGACGATGAGCACTAGGGAGAAGACTATGGTGGAGCGACGGACGGTATCAAAGCTCATTCTACCCGACATAGCTTCAGAGCTGTCACAAGACTACCGGAGGTGGGAGAAGAAGATAAGCGTCCCAGAGGATATCTTGATAACCTCAGAGGTCAAGGAATATGAGACAATAAAGATACAAAGCTTTGTTAAGGTAAATTAATGAAAAATTTCATTAGAGGTGGGTATTTTTAGTTTCCGAAATCTCATAGTTTTCAGGAGAAGCCGTCAACTTCCCCTACAAGATTGTCCATGTGTCAATTCCAGTCGTTATTGGAACAGTCCCTCTGACTAAGCTCGTCGATGAAAGCGAGGGGGACTACACCGACGAGTTTGGGGACAAAGAATCGGGAGGACTTATTATTCCGAGGATAGTCATTGACAGTTCTGAGCTTTTTAAAAAAGCGGTGGAAGAGATTGCATTGGCGGTGGTTGCCGAGTCAGAAGACGACTCACCTCAACCTCTTTATTCTACAACCGAGCCAGGTGACCCTGGGGTTGATGAGAGTGATGTTGATACAAGCCTCTGGGGTCTTGAGAGTACTGGAGTAGAGGTTGAGGGTCATGGTAGCCTTGCAAGGGGCGGGCGGAGCCCTCAGTCGGAAAGGGCTTTTGGCACTGTGGATTTTTCTAGATTCTCAGTGGGGAATGAAACTGCGACCATGTAGATTAAGTTTTCTGTCATACGTCTTGCATTTTTGACTGCTTATTTTAGTATTAAAATCATTTTTGCATTTCAAATAAATTCTTGCATACATTTACCGGGACATATTTACTGGGTGCATATTTTCAGAGATATATTTTCCGGGAGCTTATTTACACTACAGAATAAAATTAGCCCAAGACGTATTTAGTGCCATCAAATTTCCAAATAAAATCGTCTGTTTAAAATGAAAATTACAGCATTATATCAGATGCACAGGGCTCCATATTTATTTTGATACAATAAAAAATTACTTAGGAACAGATTTGCATCAAGGTACATAAAGTTAATTTCGATTATCTACGGAAACGAACTTGACATATCTTGGATTTGCATTGCTCACCGATCAATCAATCAATCCAGTCTCATAAAAGATCCAACATATTGCCATGTCAACCAAAGATCCCTGACCACGTACTCTTCTACGGATAACCTGTTTGGAATAAATTAAAATATAAACCAAGATTCCTTGAGAATTTTAATGCCGCTCGGCTAGGATAGCCGACTGTCGACTGTCTCTCCAGTTTCCAATTCAGGAACTAAAATATTTTCAACAAGGTTTACAGCTCGATAAACATTGACTACTCAAAGGCCAGAATAACGGATCCAGTTGTGCAGTAGTAATATATTTAACTATCCCTCACTTTGATTAACTCCTGATTTCAAACTTATTTAAAATCCTCCAGCATTATAAGAGCTTCACAAGCTCCCAAAAGTTATATCTAACCATCCTATTTCCATACAGATATCAGAGCCACGTTAAACCATGTCAACCGACACAATTTGCCGCAAGTGCCACGGCACAAAGTCAAACGCATCTCTCGGAAGCAATAGAACCTTGAAAGTCAATCCATCCCCAAGTTGGTCAAACGTGGACCAAAACCTCAGCAATCCAGTCCAAACAATCTCCAGGAAAGCTAGCAAGCACTTCATTGGCTCTGGGGACTATGCTATCCGGAACTCAGAGGTACTCTGGAGCTCCAGTGACAGCGGCAGTGAAGTATTCAATCTACCTTCCCCCAAACAAATTCCTATATCAAATTCAAAACGGAAAAGTCGGAAAGGCTCAGATTTTGGAATCCTGGCCCTTGCTGCTCTAAGCGTTCTATTCGCAATCGCAGCTGGATTCATCCTCCTGGACATGCATCTTTCCTTAGAACGGCTGCAAGAGCGGCTAAGCTCTTTGATAGGCAGTGACGATGCTTCAGTCGGAGACCAAGTCCCTTTAAATTACGCAGAGAAAGCCTCCGTGACCTTAAAAGAACAGTTATCCTCGCTGGCACTCATGGAAGTCAAAATCAAGGCTCTGGAAGATCAAGTCAATGCCTTAACAAGGGAGGTGGAAGCGGCCAGGAATCAAGCTTGGACCCAATCATCTCTTGGTCAACAAGATCTTATGAGCTGGGACTTCTTCAGCAACGTTCGGAAATCTGTGAACGCTTATTTTAGTGAGAAGAACGAGGAGCAAGGGATGCAAGTGACGAGTGTCCAAACTGACGAAAAGCAGGTAGAATAGTAAATAGTTGCATTTAATTTGTACTAAAAAAACTACATTCCTAATTATAGTAAGATAACAATTTAATGGAACAATCTGTCAATAGTTAAAGCGTATGGCTCTCAAAAATTATGATTTAAGTAAATGCCAAGATATTTAATTCTACTCATCTCATCCACTTAAATTAGTAACAAGGAATAAGACAAGGGTTGCCAACATAAAATAATTTGCAAAGCTCTTAGCCCCCTTACTCGGGTTGTTACCCCCGCCCCCCACGGTAGTACTGACCGGAGTAGTAGTACTCCCACCGGCAGTGGGGGTCTCCACCCTAGGATCACAAATGTCGTCCGGTACGAACTCCACAAAATCTACCGGGTAGTTAACAGCTCTTTCCCATGCTGTGTAGTTCTTTCGACTTTGGCAGACAGCCTGGTGATCTTCATATCGTCTCTTCTGCCTCAATTCAGCGATCGCTTCCTCCGTCCAGTTGTATTTGTGGCTTATAGAGTCTTGAAAGAACCCTTGTAACGTCTCCGGCTCATAGATGTAAAACTGGCTTTGACCGATGTCATCAAAACTGTAAAAATTGCCAATGACCAAATCATGATTTAAAAAAAGAGGCGGACCATCAGATTTGGGAAAACAATTCTCACGTTGTGTAGTTAGTAATCCCGAGGTCTGACAAGCTCAAGTCCAAAGGGTAAGAAGAGCCACAAACGTCGATATCCTGTTTGGGATAATACCAGATGAACGTTTCGCACATCTCTTCCCTAGTGGTCAACCCCCCGATGACAATCTCCCCATTCTTCCACGTAGAGTCATAGGTACATTCTGGCCATTGAAATTAGCCAATTAATTAACTACATTCAAAATGAACTCTAACCCCTCGTTATAATGGCCTACCATATGCAAGTTGATCTCCAGGGAGGATTTTAACATCCTGGACCAATGGCTTGTTTTGCTGGTAGTCGAAATCATAGTGGTCATCATAGTCTAGAAATGGAAGCTCGGTTCGTTCTCTGAAGTGTCTGATCTTAAGCTTCCGTCCTGATTAAAATTAATCAAGTTAGTTAGAATTATTTAACCTTACAATTAAACTGTTAATTGACAAGGCAGGTTAGTTAGCAAGGCAAACCTGATAAATGCGAATGAAGAAGGACGTTAAAGACATTAAGTCCACCTGGAGGGAACTTGGCCGTACACTCGGGGTGGCAGTGACCAACTACGACAAAGTCGGAGATGTTTGGGGGAACTAATGTGGCCAGGGTGGTATCGTGACCAACCATCAACTGCCCGGCATCATGTTCCCTAGTACCAAATCGATTCATCGATAAGACGGATATTTAAAAGAGGCTTTCTAAAAGGTCAAAGTTCAAACCTTGTATTGTTAGTGTAGTAGACTCGGACTCCTGTGCTAAATTTGACATCTTTGAGACCCTCGGGGTTATCGTAATGGATTTCCAGCTTGTAGTACCGCTGTTTCCCACCGTCCTTTTCCCCGATCGGGTAGCCCACGTTTTCAGGGAAGACCATTTTCTGCAAAATAGCAGTTAGAATCGGTTCTTGGGGGAAAATACAGTTGACCTTATATCTGATAAGATACCTTGCCCCCTTTGGCCCAAACGTACAGATACTCCTGGCATTCTAAACCCACAAAGGGAAGGGAAGGGTCCATTCTGTAACAAAAGTCCCCAACTACGCCCTTGTCCACGGTGCTGTTTTCAAAGGCTTCGTCCAAGGAGCCGTCGTCTGGGAGGTAGCAATTGTAGATGATAAAGTGATGAGTATGCTTCAATGCATTTTCGTCCGGTAGAATCGCATCAAACTTCAGAAATAGGGAAGGATTATATTTTATGACCTTTGACCAGTTTCATCGATTTCGAGATTTTGAAATCATACCGCAACAATGTGATGCTTCTCAGTTAAAATAGGCCCTTTGTGAAGTGAGCACCAGTAAGCCGTGTTATCCTCTGGCATCGCCATGTCCAGTACTGAGTCCCACGTCTTCATTCTAGTTTTGGAATGTTTATTTAAATGTATTTTTAAACACTAGTTATCTTAATCTGAATTACTCATCGAGATTGACATTGGGTGTAGGGCCGCCTAAGAGGTTGACAGACCGGCTGCCGCGTCTATTCGATGAGTGGTATTTGATTTCGTCAGTGTCACCCAGGGCCCAAATGAGCCTATTTGTCCCATTCTGCACGATATTAAATAATTACTTGATTGCCATTAGCTAACTAGGATCTAAAATTAAAATTAAGGGCTTCATATTTTACAGTAATTGGGTAGTCTTGATCATCACATGTGGAGAGAAGCCTTGAGAACTTTAGGTAAGTGCGGTTAAGAGTGATTCCATGGAATTCTCGTGCTTCCAGGAGTGTCCAGTCTGAATGTGTGTCAATAGCAGGCTCTGTAAATCCTGTCCCATACCGGTCCTGATTTTTTCAAAACATTTAAAGTGTTTTAATACATATAATTAAAAAATAAGTGGATGAGCAAGGCTAAGTTAAATACAGATGAATAAGGGACACCGTCACTTCCGACTCCAGCGATAAAAATATCCGCCCCTGTCATACTCCCTTGAGGGGAAATCCCAAAACCAACGTAGCCCAACGTCTCTGCCTCAATTTCGAAAGTAATTGACCCATTGACTTCGTCAACCTCCCAGGACATGGTGACCTTTCCAGCGTCGTCCAGAGTCTCAATATTTTTTATACCTTCATTTTGCTTAATAATTTTAGGACCTACGGAGGTACTTGATGCCTCAAGTAGTATGCAAAAGAGCAAAGGGATTACCCTAGTTGACTTCATTTAATTCAAAACTATTTTTTGAAGTTAATTTCAGAGAGATTTTTTTTAAGGACCTTCTGGGACCAACGGATGAAGGCAGAATTGTGGTACTGTTAAGGGAAGGCTTGGGTTTATAAAATCCAGACTTGGGAATTGATTAATAAAAAGGCCCGTTGTGCCAAGATAATGGGAACAGGTGTGGAATCATGTAAGTTTCGTGTCTCCACTCTCAGTACATCATAACTACATTAATTAATAACCCGATCGGGTGGATCAAAGAGCAGATACGTAGATGCTAACATATGGATGTAGGTGTTCTCTTATAAGGTTATTGTTATCAATTATTATTGAATGTATGTATTAAGTGTGAGACACACAGTGTGTCTGTGTTGCATGGATGATCGACTAGAATGATTTGTTAATTTAAAAGACATGAATAAAATCACGAGTACCGTGACACATTAAGGGTTTGTATAATATCAAGGATTTCTCAAATTATTCAATGACTCATCCGTGATAAAACTTTCCATGGACTGTGGACCAATACGCGATTGGTCTATTTTTATATTGAGTAATAATATCAAATTAAGGATTTTACAGATATTTATAAACTCGATGGTATTTCAATTTAAAAAAATATTTCGCCCTGACATAACGTTAAAGACTATAATTTTTGTAAAAAAAAGCCCACATAATCTACCAAAACTCGAAACATTTAAGAATATTTAAATATATTCAAGAGGATTTCTTAGGACTTTAAGAATATTTTTTAAATATTTACGAATTTCGACACCTAGGCTATTTAATGCTTGGCTTGGAATGACTATTAAGTGATGTCATGTGAAGTTTGTAATATTTTTGAAAAAGTTATAAATAAATAAATGAATCACCGAGCTCAGACGAAGGACGCAGTAAGATAAGTGTGTACAGCAACGCTCATTAAATACGAGTGACATTTTATATACTTTCTCAAAATAATGGATCCATCACAATGTTTGCAAATCATTTGTCCCTGCAAGGATTCTATCCTAAAATTCCTGTTTACTAATATTTTTCACAATCTCAGTTTTGGGTTTCCGAAATTTTGAACTGAAAAATTGATACCTAAGATGATACTAAGAAGTCCTAGTCCGCATATTCAAGGGTTATTATTAAAACCGTAAGTGATGTAGTTGGGCAAGTACCCTGACACTTGATCTGGAGGGGCGGATGGCCCCGGAATATTACCACTCTCAGTCTCAATCCCCGTAGAATCTGGTCGGTAGTTCATATTCACTTTCCCCGAGTCAGTCTTTGTCCCCTTCTGTTCATTTACAACTGAGAAAGAGTCCATACCAATCTGCATTGCTTTAGTATAGGTTGGGGGGGCTAAAATTAAAATAATAGTCGACCGTTAGCTTGATTTTAGACCATCAACTTTTTCAGATATTTCTAGTCGAATCTATTCTCACGTAAATCCGGGTATCTTTCATAAACAGGGGCTTTGGGTACTGGCGTATTAAAAGCGGGCATTGGCATGGCACTGGGTCCCGGGATCTTAGTGACAGATTTCAAACCTCCCCTTGACATCTCATTTGCTGAACCACGAGAACTTGGGGCTTTTGAGGGGCCAGAGGGCATGAGGTCCACAAAGGTATTCCTTAGAGGAATCGTACCTATCACAATTGGTACTAGAGCCCTCAAGTTTATTGAGGGACCACTTAGAAACATTTCCACCTACAAAGGGTGAGCAAAAAATCGAGCCGTTATTCACCTGCGCCAACCTTTGACCTATTACGTACGTACCTGTAAACAATACTGAATTAAAATGATTCTGCAGGTAGCCAAACTTGTTGGTGGAATCGGTGGTATGGATAAATTCCCTTCCCATAAATCCGCCCCGCCTGGGTCAACCGAGGGGCCAACAGCTTTAGAAACAGTGACACTAAGCTGTCGACTCGCCCCTTGAGCAATAAACGTGGAAATTTGTACCAGAGCCACTTCCATCTTGTTCACCTTTCGTCGACTCTTGTTGAGCATTTCGATGCTGAAATTGACAAATTCTCCAGGAACGAAGCCGCTCCTTGAGATTTTTAGTTTGTACCCGACGGGACCACTTTTACAACAGCAGCAGCAAACGTTCTTGTACTCGGAGTACTCAATAGGCTCCGTCATTCTGGGCTCCATATTCAGGTCTAGAATTCCATTGACTGTGAAGGGTAATGTTGCGATGAGGTCCGACTTGTTCCACGACCTCTTCATCCTGGCTTCCATGACGTAGTAGACCGATCCGAGGTTGCTTGCGAAGGATGAAGGGAGTATGTCCGGGAGAGTGAATTGGAATGGGTACTTAGTTGTTCCAGGGGGAAGGGAAATACTCCCGGATTCTGTTCAAAAATTGAGGTATTTCAAATTTTAAAAAAACAGTGATGGTTTTTGGAAATTTGTACCCATTCCGAGGAGCATAATTTTGCAAGTAAAATAAGACTCGTTGGCGGTGAAATGTTTTGTTTTAGTCGTTTCATTTCGATTTGATCCGGAAACGGTGTGAGTCCAATGTACCCGGGCATATCCTTCGAATGTGATGCTGATATCTTAATTTTTAATTAATTTTTTATAAATATTTTGAAACCCTTTTTAAAGTTATAAAGTACACGCATTTACTGTTAAATTCTTTCTGTTGGTCAATCGTAACAAAGACTCGCCCAACTATTGTCTGCCCTGGGAAGAAGGACCTTTCCGGGTTGGCTAGTTCAATTACGATACCTTCCCCACTTGGCATTGTAATTTTTTATTTGAATTGAAGTCCTTGCCTTAAAATTGGATCCACTAGGGGTCAGATAGCAAGATTGTTGAACTCTTTCGGTCTGAATAGGTTACGGCCAAGATTAATGGACACTTATTCATAGTTAATAGGTTACGACCAAGATTAATGGACACTTATTCATAGTTAATAGGTTACGACCAAGATTAATGGACTCTTCTTGTCGCTAGAGGTTACGACAAATAGAATTATTTCGAAAAATAACAAC
>JAQFYM010005877.1:0-12530 GCA_034694785.1 Agrenia bidenticulata
TTTTACATCGGGGGGGGGATTTGACCCTTGATCCTTGTCTCAGGGGGATCTGCCCTTGTTCATTTCTTCGAGGGGATTATATCCCTTGATCCCATTTTAGGGGGGATTTGACCATTGATCCCATTTTAGAGAAGATTTGACCATCGATCCCATTTTAGGGGGGATTTGATCATTAATCCCATTTTAGAGAAGATTTGACCATCGATCTCATTTTAGGGGGGATTTGACCCTTGATCCGAACTTTTATATGAAAAACAACTTTATACAATAAAAATATTTTACAGTAGGTTTTATAGATTGTTAAAGATCAAAAGACGATTATTTTATAGAAAAAATACGTGGCATAAAAAAAATTGCCAGTAAAAAAAGATAGGGCTCCTTTTCGGCATTTTTTCAAACCCCTCTATTATCCGGTATTTCGATTAATCGTTACAAATTCATGCTTTTTCGGACCGGATTCTACCGGATAATCGAGTTATGACTGTAGTATGAATAGTGCGACAAAAATGATCCACGACTAAAGTACAAATGTCCATGCTATTTATATTTTTTTATAAATGAAGATTTGATACAATATCCATATTGCCTATTGTTTAAAAAACAAATCGTAGCATATTTATTACTGCTTAGTCGCGGAGCATCAAATAAGGTCTCAAAAAGAAAAAATCTCTTATATCTAAAGAGATCCTTTGTATGTACACTTAAAAAATATAGATTGAAAAGACACCTACATCTGCAGTCGAAGCGACTAAATATAACGATCGTACATGAGGGCTTGCATTAAGGGTCAAAATCGACCCCTACCAAATTTTTGTAGCCCAAAAACAAGAATGAAAAGATTGAATAAAAACTGGGGCTGGTTAACATGTTCCGATAAGCTTATCGGTAACTATCGGGTTAATAACACGCAAGCAATAAAAGTTTAATATTAGATAGGTTTTTATTAATCAAACAAATCATTAAATTTATACATTGTATTTATTTGAGTAGTCTTTTAATATTAAAATTTAGAAATAACAGCAGTTCAACATTTCTTAACAGAAAAAAAACATTTTAAGGTGGAGACAAACGTACCCAAAGCAGATGCAAACCCAGTAAAAATGTTCTCAAGGCCTAGAACGATTTTTTTCTACACTAAAATTAAGTCACTGAATTTTCAGGTTAGTTTATATGTAAGTACGCTCATGCTACGCTCATGCTACGCTCCTTTTTTTTTATAAAAAGGCACATTGTTATACAGCAAAAAAAATGCATGTATACGTGTTACTGCTACCTTAAAGTATTCTGTGATACTAGTATTGCGTCATATCCCATCAAATTATTAGATAAATGACGCAACAAACGGTATTACTATTTAATCCTTCGAAATCATGTATCATAACAGCAAGATACGCAAGTAAACAGTAAATATTGCATATATATATAATCATTTGCTTTCTCATTGCATTTTTATTGTTTTACATTCTTGTAAGCCGCTGTAAAAACAACTGACCGACTTTTTTTTTGTAATAATGGGTAAATTGTATAACGGAAAGTAATAAAAACGCGAAAAAAAAGTAATATATCGGTTTATCGATAAGGGGATTCAATACCCAGCCCAAATAAAATACAAATCCTAAATTGAAAATGTGCTTTACATATAGGATTTTTGATTTTGTATTCCTATTTATCCAAAGAATTGTTCTAAATCTATTTTTGGGCTCCATGAAGCATTGCCTTATACGTATGTGTAAAATGCCGGGTAAATTTAAAGCGTATAAATATAGGTATCTTGATCATAAAATCGCATATAAAAAGGTTTCAATTGAAATCCACATGTTTGCTGCTGATTTCATACTGTCTATTTGCAAATCACATGTTAAAACTGGTGTTAGCAATAAAAAAAATCTAAAAAATTGATTTTTTAGAATTTGATATATTCAAGAAAAGAATGCTTTGAGGGTATTAAAAAAACATATGTATAATATTTTGGTCTGAATACAAAATTCTACGAAAAAGTTCTATGCAATATAATTAAAGAACTGGGTATGAGGCTGACTCGGATTCTAGTCCAACTGGCCATTTTTTACCATACCGGGGGTTAGGAAGTTTTTAGGGCTTCCGCGTCTGGACAAAATTTTAACCTGGTATGAGTTCTCGGATCCATATTAAGTTTATGGCAAAAAAATGACGTTTTTTATTGTTTAGAAAAATATTATTCCGCCTAAAGATTTATGATAAGCACTTGTAACTAAAAAAATGGGTTTTAGTATTACATATGCCGCCATTTTTTTTTTATTTCGCAATGATATCCAAGACTGCATGATGTTAGACCTGTAGCGCAGGGCGTAGCCATGATTTTTTTACATGGGTTGCGCATTTAGATGACAAAAACTGTAATAAAAAAAAATATATTCGAAAGAAAAATGATAAAATTTTTTTCTATAGTGCATTTTATGAGAAACTGTTTTGCTAAAAAATTTACCAATTAGTTTTAGCCCCCCCTTAAATTCAGGCGTAAAAACTTTTGAGAGGAAGGTTTAAACCAGGTCGGGAATATGAATTACTGGTACAATATATTGTAAATTTATTTTTATAATATGTTGGTTTACCTTTTTTAAAATTAGTATTTTTTCTTACACACACATGGTCTCAAAAAAAACAGATGATTCATATGTAAATTTGCTATGTGATAAATAATAATAATACAGTAGATTAATTAGACAAAAGGATCAACCTATATTGCATATATATATTTTTTTGCGGCATAAAAAAACAGACTCAAATTGATAACAGGAGTAAACTAGATTTTAGTAATGCGATAATATACGTAAACAATGATATAAACTGTAAAAAAAAATACTAATACATATAAATCCAAAACACTACTGTATAACAAATCATAAGATTTTTTATTAATGCTTAATACATTACACGTTATTAATTTAAATGTAAAGTAAGCATCTTGAGTAAAAAGTTTGCCTCAATTGGAATTATTATTGCCTCATGTTTTCAATTTCTTTTTTTTTTTTTGGTGTTTCATGTTATTGATTAAAAGCATTTTGATATTTCTAAATAAAAGCAATTTCTTGGTTTTCATAATTCTTTTACGAGTTATTTTGTACTATTCATATATCAAACATATAAGTAAGCCACTTAGACATAGAGTTTACATTCCGGGATTCCAGTTTTTTGCCAAAAAAATGCAAAAAACTTATCCCGGTGAATAAAAAGAGATCTCGTATTATAAAATGACTGATCGATAGTTTCTAAGATATGTTTTTACAAAAAAACAGAATTATACATTTTAAGTCAATATAAAGAAATGAAATACAGCAGTAAATTAAATTAACCAGAAATCGTGGATGATTATAAAAATAATTGATTTTACCTTGCAGAAATATGTTATATGACTTTTTCAAAAAAAAATCAATTCTTTTTGTCTACGGATATTGATTAGAAAGCTTTTTTTTAAAAAATTTGCATTTATTTTGCTCTTATTTTTCGTTAAGTTTGTGTATAAAAAATATTGTAAGGTATTTGCGCTGATTTGCTTTGATGCAACATACAATTTTTGCAATTAAATACAAAAAAAAAGGTATTTTAAATAGTATAAAAATACCCGAGATGATATTCAAAAACGAACTACAACTATAAGGAGGTATTGCGTATTTGCCAAAAAAACCTGATACTTTTTGGTAAGTATTTTATTTATGTTGTGCTAAGTTATTTTATTTTACATATTTCATGTTGGCGTATTTTTACTGAAAATTAGCTAGATTCGCTTTTTAAGTTATCTGTATAAGATTTCTTTATATAAATAAGTTTTTATACATTTTAAAGTATTTTCTATAGTCTACCATAAATATAAGTATATTAGGTTTGCTTTTCTGTAACAGGGGTGTACAAACCTGTAAATAAGTTTATAATATAGTCCTTTAAATGCTATCGTACTTTCTAAACTCTGTAAATTTTGCTTATATGCAATTTTTTTCTTTTGTATACATGTTTTTTGCATTGATGCTTATATGTGCCGGAAAATGTACTAATACATTACAGTGTGTGTTTATATAGACTTTAATCAAAAAAATAGTATTTAGCAATATAATCGCGCTTAAATTTCACATATTTATCGGACTTAATATTTATCATATCGATAATTTTATTAGGCAGATTTTGCTTTTTTTGTCACATAGTAGCATATTTTTGCATATTTTTTTAATTTTCGGTCTATCATAGTAATAGAACTCGTTTGCTAAAATTATAAAGAAATGCATAAAATTGTCGACAAAACACAATATAGGTGTATTTATACTGTATTTTTAGCTTTCTAGGTACTAGATACGTTTATAAATTCTATGTGGATAGAGCTTTATTATATTATTTTTCTTAGAAGATTTCTGTTTTCAAAATCTATTAGCCATAAATTAAATAATATTTATATTCTCTTGTAAAAAGCAATGTTGTATTTTACGCAATATTGTATTTTTGGCTTTTTCTTTTAAATAGAACTTATTAGACTATTAATTGTGCTACACTTACAGTGACAAAGAACGTGCAAATAACACAAAATTGCCAGTTCTATATAGTGTGCAGGTCACAGAAATAGTAAAAAGGAATACTTATAATGGTTTTGTTTACTTTTTGTTTATCACTAGTAAAATGTGGACAGTCAACAAAAAAATTCAAAAAATAGATACTTTTTTTAGAAATTACTATGCCGAAAAAACAAAAATAAAATATTTGGGAAACTGAAATAGCACAAACATTAAAACAAAGCTTTTTTATTACAAATAAAAATATCCTGGGATGTTTTTCGGGTTCGTATTTTTTCAGTATTTTTTTGGTCCGGGAAATCTTATCCCGGAGGTTTGGAAACTCTACACGGACAAGCTACAAATTACTTTCTATTGTCTGTATTTATTTATTAAAAACTACCTAGAGTTTTGTTCATAGCTACAAAAAGTAAGTTTATTATTTTATAAATTTTAAAACAATCATAAAATTTATTTTAAAATTTATTATTAATAAGTCAAAAAAACAATAACCACACAAACCGACATAATATTGAAACCCTGGTGTAAACAGAAAAACTACCCTTGGATAAGTCACTGCTGTAGTGTTGTATGTTTTTTTTGCATTGATTATGTTGGTTTTTCTTTTTTTTTTTTTTGCTCAACGTTATTATTAAATCAGAGATTCGACGCCATTTGTAAAAAACAAAAAAAAAAGTTAAAGATATGAGCCTTCTTTTTTAAATAACTCGTTCTGTCTTTACCTGCTGTAGGATCTACCAAACCGCGTATAAAACAAAATTATGCAAAAAGTGTCAGTGTTTCTATATTATTCGTCTATTGTGTGTCCGCAAAAATTTTATATGAACCAAAGATTGTTTAATGCCTTTAGCATATCTATATTTTATTTTTTACCATACAATTACATGAAAATTATGTATTATGCTGTACACAAATAACTAAAATAAAAAATGTGTATATATTATGTTTTGTTTTTCTGCACAAGCGGTTTAAAAATCAAGCACATAATGACTAAAAATTGTTATTTACAAAGATTGACGAGATCATCTATGGAATTAAACAGTCTGATATGCACAACAAAGCAATAGTTAATATTTTTTTGTGTTTATCAACATCTTATTTACTTATTTTTGTATTACGAAAAAATTCTTGAATTTTAACTATTGAGGTGATTGCCTGTAAGTGTAAATTATGTGAAAAAAGCACAAACACCTATTAAATAAATATCTTTGCATTGTGGTAAACGATTTTTTTACTTCTTAAACCTCGTAAAAAGACGAAATCTACAACAAATAACTTTTATATGTACAACAAAAAAATACCTACGGGTTATCACGGCCATATTAATCTAGCCTTTACGAGCGTTGAATACACTTTTGTCCTTTTCATTTTGTACTAGAAATAAATAAACCTTAATTGATAATATAGGTATGCAATGTTGTATTGGACTCAAAGAAAAAGTTAATTTGAAGTAAATAGATTTTGTTTTTTTTGCTTAAGAAACGACCCTTTTACAAAATTTTTACTAAACACGTCCAACCCGTCAATTTATGTTTTATATATATGCAATGGCACGTAATAATTTCTTATAAGTCATGTATTTGTAAAAATAAACGTAATAAAATATGCTTTAGTAATTCTTAAAAATAATGAATCTTTACTCTGGGTTGTTTTTATACCATATTCGTGTTTTTGTGTATTTCGCACTTAATGTAAATGCAATTTAATATTTTAGGCAAAAACGATCATTTAGACAAATTATAAAGCAATTAGATTTGTAGAAAGTTTTGTAGTGTATTTTTTGTACTGGTTTTTTTTGTTTGATTTTACTTATTTCTGTGTATTGCTGTATTTTACGTAAAACATGTTTTTTTTTATAAACTATTAGCATCTTTACAAGCATATATTTTTTGTAAATATATATATTGTAGAAGCATAAGTAAATACAAAACGCGTCGAAGAAAACATAGTATTTTCTAAAAAATATGCAAAAATTTTAGTTTGTTGATTTTTATAAGTATTTTTATTAAAATTTTTAATTTTTTCGTAGTAAATATAAATAAAACCAATCAGTAAGCGAAATAATCGTTATAAAAATTAATGTCAATAATAAGAATAGTATTTTTTTTTGCTGCAGTAAAAGCGTTGTAATTATACAAAAAAATGTCAAAAAAATATATGAAATATTCTCTATAGTACAGAAACCTTGTGTATTTATATACCCTCTAGTAACACAACAAATGACACAAATTGCACAAATTGCACAACTTGCACAAAAAATTTATAAAAAAACACGCTTTAAGTTACTTATTCATTGTAAATGCTAGTCCATAACATTTTTTACATAATAAAACTAGATTTTTTATTGCAGTTTATTGTAATACTTGTAGTATGTACATTTTAAAACATACTATAAGCAATTTAAGTAAATTTATAGCACTTTCTAAAATTAGCTAAAAACATCAACTATGCAGTAAAAAACAATGTTTCTAATTTTTATTTTTAAACCCTAAATTTATGGTTCGTTTGCTTTGGCGAAAACCTCTGATTTTGCAATGCAAAAACTCAAAACCAAGAGACGTTGTACTGTTTAGGTCAGACCAGACAGTCTATTTACATATAGTAAAAAGAAATATATGTCTTTTAAAAAAAGATTTAAATCATGCCGCGTGTTAAAAATCGAATCGATTTTTACTGTAAAAGCCTAAGTGAAGTTGAGTAGGATGCCAATGTTAAATTTTTATAAAAATTTTGCAATGACATTTAATCTAACTTTAATCTATCATGTGTCACATATGATGCGTAGCATGTTTTAGATAGATTAACATCTTCAAGAAAAGCAATAATGCGTTGAAAAGTAGTTTTTAAATAGGATCTAAAAATCAATCGTGGAAACCCTCGCCTTTTCCAATTTTTTTTTTGATTTAACCCTTACTTTATATACCGTGCCAACATTACTGTAATAACATGAGCAATCGTAAAACGGTTTTTGGGCTTTTTAAAAATACAAAAACTGCAAAATAGTACGCATTTGTAGCGGGTCTATAAAAACCTAATAAATAAAGTTCTAGGTTTTACCTTTTTTTTTTGCGATATAGAATTCTTTTTGCTTTCGAAATACAAGAAAACTAACAAAAGTGTTGACACAAAAAACAACCAAACGTGTTAAGCAGATTTTATAATTTTGTATGACAATTTCTTACACAATTTAGCTTATTTAAAACGTGTTGTATTTACAAAAAAAAAATGTTTATTTATTAAAACAAAACACAGATTGCAATTTATTTACAGGTGAACTTGTACCAGAAATCATAATGTTATAAATATGTTGAACTTTGCATATATTGTAACAAATTTTACTAAAAATTACTAAAATAATGAAAAGTAAATAAAACCATTTGTGGTGTATACTTTCAATGTGTATTTTTGCGTAAGAAACTCTTTTAAGTGACTGTATTTCATTTTAAAATACATTACAAAGTTTATACTAAGATTTGCGTTCAAAACTAGGGATTTATTATTTTTTTAAGCATTTAATAATTTTTAAACATTACAAATATATAAAGTACAGTTAAGTTAAAAAAAAGTGTCTGGATAGCTTTATAAGCACGGAAATGTTACAGAAATTCGTATGCCATGTACTCGTCTAAGATTTAGAATGTACATATTACAACTAAAATCGGCATTTAAGACATAAAAACGTGTGCTTATTTGTCTGAACTGTAAAGTGGTCTACTAGCAAAGCGCATTTACTTTTTTCATTGTGTTTAAAATTTATAATAATAAACATACATAAATTTAACTGTAAAAATCCTACAAATAGTTTGGGCAATGTGAATTGCAAAAAGCCCGTACAAAAATTTATATTTCTATACTCTTAGCAATAAATATAGTAGTATTTTATTTTTGATTTATATAAATTGTATGTATATAAATAAGATCAGGACAAAGGAATAAAACTTAGATTGCTTTGATTGCGATAAAGCATGATACAAACTGTAATAGCTTCTTAGTAGCTGTAAAGTTATAGTCCTCGGTCACGCATTAAGATATTTGTTATTATCAATTACTGGCGTTCGATCGTGTATATTTATGCCTGTTTCAATTCCTTGCTTAATTACAACATGTTATGTAAAAAAAAAGAAGACTAAATAACAAATGACAATATATGAATTTTTTGTTTTTTCCGATGCAATAACACAGTGCAAAAGTCTGTCTGGCTTGTCATAAAAGGTAAACATCAATTTGAAATCTTGTATAATGTGAATTTAATAAAAGTCTAACGCATACATTCCATATATATTTACCATTTTTATATTTTTATATTTATTTATATCTTTACATTTGTGTTATATGAGAACAACAACTATGTATCAGAAGCATTTTTGACGTCATAAAACCCTACCCTCAACTTTTTTTGAATTAAAAAAAAAGTGAGAATACTAAAATATAAATGCCGGAAACATAATTTGATCATTGCAAAATACTTTACATTTTAAAAGTTTTTTTTTATTTTTTAGCTAAACGGTTTTTGAGTATTTTCATACTCTGTTTAGCATTATATATATGAAACTCGTATATAGTTAACGCAAAAACTAACAGGCGCAGATGAATTTTACTTTACAATAGTAAATTAATAAACCTGATTTTTATTGTCTATAAATGACTGTCAGTCAAACTACACGACTGCAGAATAATAGCATTCCAGTACTCCGTCTATAGATGTAATCAACCTTTTTACAATATCAACATTATAAGTACAGAAAATTCTCTATATTGGCAAATATTAAACCAATAAAAAGGAGAAATTTTTATAATAAAATGGCATCATTACCAAAACGAAATACATTACAAAATAGATAAAAAAAAATCTAGTTACTTATTTATATTATATTTATATTTTTCTGGTTTTATTTATACGATCCTGTATCAATTTGTTCTAAAGAGAAGAATAAATGAGGCGTACACGGCGTGACTTTCCTAACGTGTGTTTATTGTAAAACAAAAAATCATAAAAGTCCTTTTTTTGCAGATATGCGTGTTTTATCAATTCTACATATGTTTTTTATATATTTAAAAATTTTCTCTTAGCATTTAATCCATAGTCATTATATATAGATATTCCTCAAGATTGATATATTCACTTACACTCAATATTACAGTAATGTCTAATAATTCAATGTAAGCCGCATATGCTTACGTTGATATTAGTCCACTCCGTACTTTCTGTATAATTATTCTGTTTATTGTATTTTATCCTTTACACCGTATTTTTTTTCAATTTAGGAGATCAATTTTATATTTATAGCTTTAATTCGCTTTCGGCAAAAAATATGTTTTCAACTGCCTCAAATTATCTTAAATTCTTACAAAAAACAGAAATTATGTATATCATCGTAAAATAAAAACGTATTATGTAAATTTGTTTTGTATCACAGTTGCCCAGCTCTATCAATACTTTGATATATAGGCTGTAATTATTGAGGTGGTATTTATTGTAGCCAGATTGATTTTCAATTTTATTAATCATACATGAAATGGCCGAAAAAATTACCGCATACAGTTCTTTTCTATTATTTTGGCTTATCATGATTTTGGTAATTTAGTTCACTTTTCTCTAATGTGAACACTAACGTGCAAAATTTTTAAACGTTCACACTAAAGTTTTGAGTAAACATTATGGAAAAAAACAGATAGAAATACAGAAAAAATATTGTGCTGATGCAAAAAATTGCATAGAATGTTCTTAAGATACAATTGACACTAGTTTTTTTGTTTTATATGAAAATAATGTAATATAAATTTGATTATTTGATAATTATGAAAGATGTAGACATTAGAAAGGGACATAATTTAAAATTCCAGTTAATTTGTACAGTAAAAAATAATACCAAATGTTCACATTAAAAAATTTATGCCCCAATTTAAGGGTAAGTGTGAACGTTCATATTAAAAAAGGTTCACATTTAAGACGGGTGACTGTATATGTAAAAAAAATGCGGAAAATGTGTTTTTCATACATGCCGTTTGATTAATTTGATAAAATATTCCAAAAGCAGATTAATGACCTCCTCTCAAACAACGAGGGCGCGCACCTTTTCCAAATAATAAAGATGGAATTCTGTCCCAAGACACTACTGTTGACGGCAAGTCACATGTTTTTTGTTTTTTTTTTTTGTTTTTTCATACATTTACTCTGTTACATTGTTGTGTTTGTTAGCACGGTAAAATAATCTGTGTCTTCAGTATAAAAAAAAACCTTTACATTACAATTTGTCTTAGTGTTGTACAAATTAAATGCATATACAACGAAGGCACTTATTCTGCGTTTCCTTGTTTACCTTGTATACGATAATAACTAAGCCGTTAACTTTAAAAGCTTTGTCAGCACCTTAGGCTGTTTTTGCACTTGCGTGAATGTATTTCCTATGCTTTTGTCTTTTGATATATGCTGTATTGCTAGATAATCACGAGGAAGGTACATCAATTTTCAAATGTAACAAACCGAATAAATTAGAGGATTAAGAGGTTCAAGATATGAAAATATTAGTTGAGTATATTCTTTTACTATTCTTGTTATCTTTTGAATAATTGTCGAGCATTTAAATAAAATTTATAAATATTTTAGTAATATTAACGGTTTTTTATATATTTTTTTATAAATTCAGATCATAAAAACAGTTGTATACTTTATTTACAGCCTTTCTACATTTGTTTTCATGTAAAAATCTTCCGTTTAGTTTTTTAGATGCCATAAATATCCCTATTGCAAAGGCGTATCTATATCAAAACCTACTTTAATGGTAAATAGCCAACTTATAAAATTTTTGCATAATCGAATATCAACAAGATTTAACACAAAAATTCAATAAAGGAATTTGGCTACGAATAAAAGGAAATTTACTTCATCTATGCGTTTCTTCTATTTGCAATGTTTTAATAGTACATTCTTACCTGATCTAATGCTTGGCCTAACTAAGTAAATTGCCATATGTAAAAATTGCCATATGTAAAAATTGCATATGTAAAAATTGCCATATGTAAAAATTGCCATATTTAAATTTTGCATATGTAAATTTTGCCATAAAGATTGTTATTAATAGAACGAATTTACTATTATGGAGAAATGATAATCTCACTTTAGGCAAAAAGAGCTAGAATTATACAATCCTATATTAGATGCTGCAAAAAAAACATACCATCTAATGATGTAATGACAATTCCTTCAGCTAATGAACGCGCCTTTATATGCTTTTGCTTATATATGTTACCTTTGAAGCGCATAAATCCGCCAAGTACCATATTAGGCTACAAATATATTAATAGGTTGTCCATAAAATGCAACTTGGCGCCAAAAAGCGCGCTTGGCGGATATTATGCGCTTGAACGGTGACATATATATATTGCTTTAATGGCCTAATATATAGTGCCCGATAAATAGTAGCAAAAAAGTAGTACAGTAAACCCACTGTAATTTGGTCACCCTCTAATGTAAAAAACTTCCGATAAAATGCTTACGACAAAAATTAACTTGCTTAGAACATTTTTTTACTGATTTAATAATTAAAAGGAACTAATATTGACAGGTTTGCTTATCTTTAATAACGTTTTATATTATTAAAAATTGTGATTCCAATTTAGAGGGGTTTCGGTTTATTGTGTTACAAAACAAAACAAACTTATTAAACAAATTCGTGCAAGATCAATAACAGATGTTGCAAAAAAAACAATTTTCCATAATTGTAGAATTTTTAATATGCTATTAACAATTAAAGACTTAAAACTGCCTAATTTAACTAATAAATCAATTTTTTCTTTGCAAAAATACTATTAATTATAATAAGTATTATCTTCTTTGTTGGTATTGCTATAAAAAACATGCAATATTAAACCAAAACTGTCAAGGCTTACCTAATATTTGCCAGGTGGGTCTAAAAAGATATGGCCTCGTACCATATATGGCCATATCAATATGACCATAATGGGGGAAATTTTTTTCCATATTTTTCCATATTT
>JAQFYM010005878.1:0-12529 GCA_034694785.1 Agrenia bidenticulata
AACTACGAGTATTTTAATCCAAGTAAAGATGTTAATGTTAATAAACAGTTTAAAATTTGTAGTAAATTCAGTGGTAGTGCATTTTTAATTTGGATTTTATGGACTTATTATTTTATGTCTTTACTTTGCTAAATTTTAGGATAAAACAAGTCCAAAACATATTTACGTTAAACTACATTTTGCAAAGTAGCGTTTTGAATTTTAACTAGCATTCTTTAAATTCATTCGATACAGTTTTCGCTTGTTAAAAGTCGTACGCCATTTCATTAGAATGATGCAATAGCAATATTCAATTACATTTTTTTTTGGTTTTTAGATAAAAATTGTGCTTATTTTCGTTTGTTTGCAATATACTCATTATTATTTACATACCCGTTTTATATAATCAAAAAAAGTCTAAGTTACATAAAAATCAGACTTCAAATTTGCCAATCTTAAATTAAAAATAAGTAAAAAAATGTTGTGTTTTTGGTGTAGTGCACTTACGCCTGTGGAGATTACGTTTATTTTGCGCCGCTTATCTTCGTACTTCATTTAAATGAAATTTAAATGATTTTTAAAAAAAGCTTTGGCTTCTTAAATTTTTAGCTTTATTTAGTCTTTACTAATATGCACACTTAATGTATATAGTATACGCAAACAAGTCGCGTACCCTACACATCCAGCTATTGCGCTGCTTACGGCTAAAGCCTTAAGATATTCCATGTACCGGGTATACAAAAAACAAAAAACAGAATCAAATAAAGTACAGAGAAATTTAAAAATATGGATTTATTTAAGTCACAGTAATATTTTATGCCTTAGAAAGGGCGATTTCTTTCAAACTTCTAAAAATACAGGAAACACTAGATTTTGCCGAACCTATTTACAGTTTTGCATTGTAGGTATAACACACAAGGTTTTTTTACATATCTAGATTTATATTAGTCTTAATAGAACATATTTTACAGTTTTGGTTGCTATATAATAAAAAATTTCAAGAAGTTCGTTTCATCCTATATTTTTGTATGTAATTATAGTTGTTAGCGTTTTTTATAACAAGCTCCTTGGCTGCATTTGTTTATGAAATTTTTAGTTTGAATTGTTCCTTTTCGTTTGATGCAAAAAATTATGGCAAATATAAATTACTAGAATATTACATACATGAACATAAACAAAAAGAATTGCGTATTTTAAATTATAATTATAATAAAGTTTGTGCTTAAACACAATCTAATGTATTTTCGTTGTGAGTTTTCTGTAAAAAAAAGATTAATATTTACCCAAAGTGACGTTTTTTTATAATAAACTCATGTTATATTTTTTTTTTACAAATGGACGCTTTACTTATTTAGTATCATTATATATCAAACAATTGACTTACGAATTTTTGTTTTTTTGTACGAAAAAGATACATAAGGAATACTAAAAACAAGAAAGTTTGTGAATAGAAAGACCCGAAGTAAATAAAATCATGGATACTAGTTATAAAATAAAAAGTGCACTATTTTTTAAATATAAACGTGGCTTCATAAACATACAGAACGTCGTTTTAAAAATTTATTTGCTTCTTATTGCAATCGTTTAAAATTGTTGTCTTTTTTGTATCTAACAAAACAATGATAATTGAAGAACACCAGAAAGTGTAATTTAAAAAAGAAAAAAATATTATTATATGCACTGCATTAAATGTAAATACAAGTTTTATTAATTTTTTTATTTTTGTCAATTATATAATACAGTATTTACCTTTGACATAAATTTATTATATGCCGAGTGGAAGGGTAGAAAGAAATACGGGGGACAATTTACTTCCATGATACACAATGAGTAAACTTTCAAAAAAATATATTTACGTCATTATTGCAGTAAAAGTTAATATGAATGCTAAAATTTTACTAGATTTTGCAATAATAACAAAAAAAACAACATTTTGGATCTGTAAGAAAATTTAACTTCTTTACATGTATTTTTGCATATAAAATTTAATTGATTCTGCATTATTTTTTTATAAATTTCGTAAAAGGATTTTTCCCTTGTGATATGCGCATAAACCTGCATACAGTTTTAGTAAGTATTTTTGCGTCTATTCAATATTCTAGTTTAATAACATCTCCAAAACAAAATGCAAACATTTTTTTGTTTGCATGTTGTTTGTATATAATACAATTGTAAATAACGCGATCTAAAACGGTTGCAATGCTGTTAATCTTGTATATAAAATTTTTGCCATCGATAACTACTACCTACAACAAAACAAAAACATATTCCGTATAATGCTTAAAACATACGTAAAGGTTTTAAAATGTTTTTATACCCCTATATTCAGGATGCGGGTCTCAGTCATAGTTTCACAGTAGTTTATAGACCTTTAGACTGTATTTATTTAAAAAGTTTTACGCAAATAACATAATAAATAGCTTATTATACATAAACACAACTCTAGATATAAACATCAGCTTGTTAAGATACAGCTTGAAATACAGCGAAATATATTAATTTATAAAACACGTAAAAATTTTTATGATAAAAATGCTAATGCATTATGACAAAAAGCAGTAAAGAGAAAAATGAAAGTAACCCTACTAGCATGAAAAAAACACGATTAGTAAATAAGAGTAAAAGATCTTTTGGAACTGTAAATAAACCATAAATACAGACAAAACATCATAAGCAGAATAAATATGGACAAGAACGGAATTTGTAAAACTAAAAAAGGAATACATATTAGAGCACCACGTTTATATCAGAAATGCTAGGAATAACCTACTTTTACATTGTAAAAGAACTGTACTTGCTAAAAATTGCGTAAAAAGTATACAAAGTAAACAGTACATGGGTAAGCGCAACATATATAACATTAAAGCATAGAAAAAATTTTTGCTTTTTGTGCAAAAATTTTAATGCTTACTTTTTATACGACATATTGTGACCATTACAACAACGAAAAAGAGTAGAAAGTAAAAAATAATATAAATCGTTAGTTGACGAAATAGATAAAAACATACTGCTATAAGAAGTATAAGTACGTTTAAAAACAAGGCTGCGTGCCGAATATATGTAAAGGTCACGGTTCCCAGAGACAATATCGACAAAAATTCAAAGAAAAACAAACATGAAGTGATCGGTAAATAATGTGAAAGACTAAATGTATGACGAAATTGTTACTGTCGGTAGGCCACAGGCACAAATTCTTTTTAAAAGACTAAACAAACAAAAAAACGCTTAATTGCGATACAGATAAATGATAATGCATGTGAACAGCTGAGATATTATCATTTAGCAAATTAAATCTAAAACGATAGGCATAAGCAAAATATAGGAAGACTTTTTGTACATGATGTAAACACGGTACCTACAATGTTTCTTATACGAAAACAACAAAAAGGAATAAGAGGCAACGCCCATAAAACAGAAAAAAGATAAAAAAATATAAAAGAAAAAATACAAAAGACAAAATTAATAATGAAGACCTCTTTATATAACGGAAAAATCTATAATTTTTACGAGGACAAGCTGGTTGTTATAGAATTTTAAAATACACACAAATTGCAATGTAAAATATATGGAATCATACACCATTAGTAAAGAACTGACTTCTAAATCATACGAACAAAGCAAACAAGTAAAGACAGACATGATTTTTTTATTGTATCAGTATTCAAAATAAAAATACGGAGATAAGGATAAAAGAAAAAACAGCAATGTTAATGACTTAAAAAAAGGCACAAAAAACGGTGCATCGTAAGCGTAAGTAAAAAAACTAAGACCGTTTATATAGTAATAATGACCACGATCGTTTTTGTTTGACACTGTGTACAGTATGAGGTCAAATAACTAAAAAAAAACATGAAGAATATATCGACCTTACATTTAAGAATTAAATTAATATGCCCCTCGAAAAAAAATATGAAAAAACACTATACAAATAAGTATTTCTTTTTCGGTACCCAGTCTTCCAGCGGCACAACCAGTATTGGAACATATAACACAAACTTCGACTGGGGCTGATTCATCTGGTATTCGTCATTAAGTCCCTCGAGAAATAAAAATACGTTTTGTAAGCATACCGTGCAGTATGTACGTTTGAATCTGCTTTAGTCGTTTATTTTTGACGTAAGCCTCCAAATGTTCATAGAAAAATTTCTTTCGCAAAAAAACTACTAAGATTTACAAGAAAAAAGTTTGGATTCGCCTAAGAGTACAACCACTTATGTTACAGCCTTTTTTGTTAATACTGTACATCTGATACTTTTCATGCCTTTTTTAATATTGATAGCAAAAACAATTTGTAATATTGCATATCCACAAAGAGAAAGATTATATTACGGATAATTATGTTATTTTGTATGAAATTATAAAATTATAAAATGAAGCTTTCCACGACTATTTCTGTTGAAAAATGAACGGTATCTGTAATAAAAACTTTACAAAAACCGTTTTTTAATAACATTTAAACATTAATTTTATGTCTTTTTTTGGTTTAAAAAAATTTCCAAGAATATGAATACCAACAATGAAATTGCATATAATTACATAATTTTTGTATTTACGTGTGCTTAATATATAAACTTGTGCCATTTACAAGTTTATGAAGTAAGTAAATTTTGTTAATACACCAGCATACTGTAAGCAGCTGTACTAAAACCACGTTGACATTGCGGAGAAACGCATTTATTGTTTTAGATTTTAATTCGGCGCTTAGTATGTAAAATCAATTCTCTATTTTGTTTTTAAAAATAAACGTTGTTTCGAATAATTATGTTAAAAAAACATGTGATTACTGCAAAAAAAACTGCAATAAAATTCACTGTCGCGTATAACAAATACAAAATAAAATGAAATGAAAATGTAAAATAATGTTTTTTCCAATATTTACATAAGAGGTGTCAGCTGGATTGTTATTTTTGTGAGTTTAACATTTTATTGCAGTTGTTTGTTTGCGAATTAAAGTATTCTTTGTTTATATCACTGTCTCAAAAAATCAAACCGGGTTTCATAAACCAAGAATTTCTTTAAAAGTTTTAAAAGACCATGGATCATTTAGTTAAAACTAGTTGATTTCTTGTAGACACGTTACTTCGAACATGCCGAAAATACGTTTACATATTATTTAATGTCCTTTCAACCCTTTTCTTTTTATACTATCCTTGAAAGGTTTATTCAAGCATATATCTGCAGTTCGTGGTTCTCTCATGACAGATACATTAATTTCTATTGTATTAGCGAAATCAGTTGCCCTGTGTATATATTAAGCTAGTTGTATTCTTAAATTTTTTTTATAGCGATAAAATTTCGGAGGTTATCACCGAAACTAAAACAATTCTGTAACCATTTGTTATAAAAACGCTTGAATAACTGATATTTTTACAAAATACATTATCTGTAGCTAACTAATAATCTTCGGTAAAAACATCCGAATATTTTTAGCGAACACGTTTCTGTTTATTGATTCTTATGTCTGATTATCTTTTTTTTTGATGGTGCTTCCTTTGCAATATAACACGGCTTTTAGTTTGATCTTTGAATATGCACATAATAATACCGAAACCCTCTCGTTCTCCCTTCCCATCGATTTAACTTATATAGTTTTGGCCCGAATATACTTAAAGTTCTTTTTAAAGGGATTTCATTATTTACGCGAGTAGGATCTGCATTCCATACCTTTTTTATCCCATAGTTTTAATTTTCATTTGTAAATTCTTGCACAAAATTCGATAATATGACATTTTTGGTGTCAATTTAATTTTCCCCTAATTAGTCTTGCTGGGAAGTCTTATTTCAAGTTTTTTTAAAAAACTTTTGTAACAACTAGTCTTTTATTAATTTATTCTTATTCTCAGTATAATCTTGCATAATGAATGATTTTTACTCGAGATTTTAATGTATTTTCAGAAATACAGATTCCTTCTCAGTACAAACTTTTTATCCACAAAAACATACTACCTCAATGTCACCGGGCAATATACTTGTCACCTCACTTGGACTTATTACCTTTAAATGTTTTTCTTTGGGACTTTGTCCTCCTTCTGCTAATATTGTGGCTTCTGTTTTTCACTTGTACAGCCTTTTTTTCTTTGATTCACAAGCAGTAAACCCCTTTTATGTTTGAGCCAGAATTATTTAATAACATATTCAACAACATAATAAGTAAATATTTCAAAACTTCCTGTAAAAATTCAATTTTATATGAGGCTTTTTGTACTTTTGGCTTTCGACTTTATTTTTATTGATATGCGACCCGTGGCTCTTTTTGTTTCTACTTTTAAGGGGTGTCTCTTATAACAAGCTAAATTAAACAAATATAAAGAGTTGGAAAATATTGATAGTCTCTTGTAACATAATGTCTCTAAAAACTCTTGGCGAGAAAATAACGTATTTTTGCGTTTTCACAAAAAAGTGTTTAAAAAACATTTTTTGCAAGTAACTTTCTGATTTTTATAATTTACGTGATTTTTTGGATTTTCAAATTTTTTTACAAAAATTAAATTTTCTTAAAAAGCATCTCAAATTCCGAAAAGAAAAAAAATTCAATTGCAGTTAATTTGTAAATAGATTTATACACATTTTAGACAGTAGAAAATGATAATTTTATACCTTAGTTTTCCCTTTTAAAATTTTTTTCATGACGCATATATGCGTCATTTGACAAAAAAAACGAAACAAAAAATTTTTCTCGCCAAAGAGTTAATATAAAAAAATCGGTATTATAGAAGAAAAAAATTTTACAGACTTTTAATAGCAGTAGCTCGTTGTTAGGAACCGAAATTGTTACAAATATTTTGTAAATTTTAAAACTACCACTAATATTTGTAGCCGCTTAAAATTTCCTAGAATTTAGTCGCAGGAAATTTTGTCGCAGGAAATTTTGTCGCCGGAAATTTTACCTGGGACATTTTGTCCTAGGGGTTTTTGGCCAGAAACTTTTGTCCAGGACATTTGTCCAGAAACTTTTGTCCAGGACTTTTGTCCAAGACATTTTGTCAAGAAAATTTTATCCGTTCACATACATGATTATTAATTGGTTCAATCAAAAACAATCATAAAGATGATACTAAAAGAAAACAAAAGAAAACAAGTTAATATAAAATACATAAGCCTGTAATAATTAGTAAACAAAGCATATTAAATTGGAAGTCGTAAATTTAATGTCGTCAAAACAATTTTATAAGAAGATTTTAATTTTTGTAAATTTACTTATATGTATATATAAAGTTCATAATATTTCCAGCCACAATTAAAACCTCCAGTTTTCATGAAATTTTGTTGTAAATTGTGAAATTTATTTTGCACTTACAACCCTAGTCATAATAATCTTAAAACCCTGTTTTTGAAGAGTAAAAATATAATCAAAATTATACGGTGTAGTAAAAACTACAAATATCATAAGGAGAAAATCAAAAATTCGCAATCCATATGCTTAAAAGACCTTACAAAACTAAATATCAGTCGTAAACAATCTTCGCTTGAGACCGCAATCTTTTGGCTTTTTATGCGACCAATTAAGCTTACTTTTCTATGCGTTTCCCTATAAATATATTTATTTTTTACCCCTTAAATGGATCCAAACCAAAACAAGTTCAACCTTTTTAATTTCAATCAAAACCAGAACCAGAATCAACCTCCAAACCAAAATCAGCAGAACCAACAGCAGCCATTTCAGACCAACCCATTCCAGCCAACACAGAATAATCAATTCGGTCAAAATACATTCCAACCAGGAAATCAGCAGCCTAACCAGATTAACATGCCATTCAGTGCTCAACCTAAGAGTGAAATACCAGGAATGAACCAGCAAAACTCCTCATTCAGCAACATGTTTAACAAACCCTCAGCTGGATTATTCAATACACAGCAGGCACAGGCCCCAAATATATTTGGGCAGAGCACATCAGCGAACACTTCCTTTGGCCCACCATTATCAGCACCATCCGCGGCATTACCATTCGGATCAATGCTAAATCAGCCACAGCAGGGAACCAACATGTTTAATCAACCATCAAATACTGGTCAATTCGGAGCGCAGCAGGAGAATACATATGGATCAGCAAATACAAGTATGTTTGGAAACCAGCCTGGACCAATATTAGCACCATTATCATCAATTACACCTGCGCCTCTTAGTGCACCTCCACTAGGAAACACAAGTAATTTCCAACCTCAAAATAACACAATGTTTGGTGGAGCTCAGCAGGGAACCAATATATTAGGTGGTGCTTCATCATTTGGATCATCCTTACAGAAACCAGCAAATACACTGAATGCCTTTGGATCGTCAACTGGAATATCATCATTGGGGAATAATCAGGGACCCACTCAATTTGGAGGAATGCAACCGAATGCATTTGGATCAACAGGGCAAACAAATCTCCAATTTGGCACGACACAGACAAGTATGCCATTTGGTAGTACAACACAATCAACGGGTCCATTTGGAAGCACAACTCAGACAACAGCGCCATTTGGAAACACGGCACAGACAACTAATTTATTTGGGAATACAGCGCAAGGTGGTATTGCAACTCAGGCGACAACTCAATTCGGAGGACAGACAGGTACAGCACCAATGTTTGGCAATACACCAGCTTCCAATACTCAGAGTACGCCATCATTTTGTTTTCCACAACCAACATCATTTGGACAAAACCAGACAGCGACGCAAGCACCAACTTTGACAGGAAGAAGCACCACGCCAGCACCACCTATATTTGGTGGGTTAACATCCCAGACAACAGCTCCATTTGGAAGTACAACTCAAACCACGACAACAACAAACCCACTTGCACCTCAACAACCCAGTGTACTAACAACCACTGCAACTCAAGCATCACCGTTATTTGGTACCACAACACAGACATCTACATTGAACAACGCCCCTTCATTTAATTTTACAACAAAGCCCGAAACAACAGAAACAAAGCCTGCAGCACCTACATTTAGCTTTGCGCCGTCTACGACTACTACTCCTGCTGTGTCTACTACATTGGGTGTCACGGGTACCACTCTCCAATCAACATCCGGTTTATCATCAACAACCCAGGCGCCGGAAATCCCATTGAACTTCAGAACCAAATCAGTATCACAGATTATAAATAATCTGCAAACGGACCTTAACGAAAACACTAAATATTTTAAGCACAAGGCACAAGAAATATATAATGGAGACATGAAACTATTTAGGGCAAGAAACAACTACGTAAACATACTGTCGAAGATTGAAAAAGAAGAAAAGATGTATGACGAGATTGAAGATAACATTAAATACTTTAACGAATTATTGACCAAGGAAATTGAGAAAAATACTACGGAAACAGGGGAAGGCAATTTAATGAAACTAGTAAAGGAAGTCGAAAGAATCACGGATGAATACAATAATATAATACAGAATGCAAGAGACGAAGATGATGAGATCATGTGCCTTATAAATGAAAATATGAACCTGGTAAGAGTGATTGATGAGGACTTGAAGATTCTTGAGGAGAGTGAAAAGATATAATTAGTGAAAAAATCTTATGCGTTTATAATTATATAATTTAAAAGGTGTTTTTTTTGTTTACGTGATTTTAAAAAGTATACAGTTTAGTATATTTTTATTTAGCTTATTGGACGTATCTTTTTTTGCTATCAGCAAAAAAAAAGTAAGGACTGAGATTTTATTTCGGACAGCAATATTTACGCTGCATGTAAAAAAAATACTTATGAATTTTGCAGTTATTTTTGCAAAAAAATCACATTTACTCAATTATTTCGTTTTTTTAATTTTTTGCGGCGCTGTTTGACATTTTTAGTAAAAAAAAAATTAACTTTTAAAAAATTTAGTTTATTTTACAAAAAATATATTTTTTTACAAGAAATAACTATTATTACAGTAAAAAAAAGAAAATAGTAAAATTTACTATCAGGTATCCCTGATGGTAAAATTTACTACCAAGAAAACAAGTTTTTCTACCAGCAAAAAAAATACAAACGTAAAAATATCTCTGCATGAAAAATTTTTCTATCAGCAAAAAAAAAAAATGCCCCAACACTGGATGCAAATTTTCCTACAGTATAATTTCCTTTATCCGAACACCGATTACTCGAACTTCTTTTTATATTCCGACCATTAATAAGCTAATGAATAATTAAAGGAAGAAAAATATGCACCCATTCGATGTAATGATTAAAGCATTAAATGAAATAAAAAATGGAACTAGTCGGCGGTAAATAATTGGCAAACTCAATATCGGCAAATCGACACTTTCAGGATGGATAAAAGATCATGATAAATATACAAATTTTTATTAACAAACACAAGATTCCTTTGGTAATGCTGCACACTGTCCAAAAACAATGAAAAGTAGTAATTTTAAAAAGACTTCGGATGCCTTATACATGTGGTTTTGTCAGATGAGGTCAAAAAATAACATTATTACTGCACCAATATTAGCAGAAAAGGCTATACAATCTAATGAAAAATTAGATACTCGAGAGAATTTTGTTGCAAGTCAAGGATTTATTGAAAGATAGAAAAAGAGATATTGTATAAGAAAAATTTCATTAGTGAAGAGGTTGAGTCGGCAAGCTTAGAGAATGCTCAAGATTTTTTTTTAAACTAAAAATTATATTGAAGAGGAACAATTAACGGATGATCAAATTTTTAATGCCGATGAAACGGGTTTTTTTTTACAAAAAAACTGCCGAATAAAACTCTTTATTGTACAAAGAAATCTAATTCATCTAACTATAAAATACAGAAGGAACGATTAACAGCACTAGTATACGGAAAAGCATCAGGTGGCTTTCGGCATAAGTTATTAATTATAGGAAAATCAATTAATGTTAGAGCGTTAAACAAAGTAAACAAATAAAACAAAGAAACACTTCCGTGCATATATAAGAATCAAAAAAGCGCTTGGGTAGATTCACTCATTTTAAAAGAAAGTTTCTACAATGAGTTCGTCCCCAAAACAACAAATTTTCTAGTGAGTAAAAATTTACCTATTAAGGCTATCTTGATTCTTGACAATGAACCCGTACATCCCGATGTTGATGAAATAAGATTCGGTGATATTCGTGTTTAATATTTACCGCCCGATGTTACATCCTAATACGACCGATGGATCAATTCCCTTTTTAGACTCTAAAGAGGCAGTATAGAAAGAGAATGGTAAGAAAAGTTATGTTAGATTTGGAAAACGGAAAAACGGTTTCTGAAAGTGTATAAGGAATTGACATAAAAAAAGAAATTTTTGGATAGCTGATGCATGAATTGAGATAAAGACAACGACATTAAAGGCTGCATGGAAACAAAATCTTAAAAAGAAAAGCAGAAATGCAAGATGCGGAAAGCCAAGATGTAGAAATCCTTTCACACATGCTTATAATTTAATGGAAATTACAAATATATACTTAAAACATCAATACTTACTTTTGAAGACATTAATACTTAGTCTAATAAATAATGCATGCCGACGATGTCAGATAATGAAATAATAAATGTTGTGAATTGTGAAAATCAATAATTTGAAAAAGTTGATGAGACATTTATTTAATAATTGCCTGTTAATGAAACAGAATGTCAGGAGGCAATATAAAGGATGTTCAAATATTGTGAAAATAAGCAGAATATATTAGAAACTGAATCTACAGGCCTTTTTAAAATATTTGGCGAAGTTAAAGATCGTATAAGTAATAGTAAAAACTAATAAAAGCATTTAACAAAGTAAATAGTATGTATTTTAGTTGTGGCTAATATTATATTTTATTTAAGTATAAAAAGTGGAGTGATAGAAGAAAACATTACTTTTCTTACATATGGTATGCTTCAATTGTAAAAAATTTACTAATCTGATGCTTAAATCTATATTTTAATGAATACGGTTGCTTTTCCCTCGATCTCATTATAAAAAATTATTATTTTAAACTTGAAAAGTGTAATTTTGATCATATTGTAGATACAAGAGGCTATTATTGTTTTTGACTAATTTCTTGAGCATTTTTTTGCCTTTTTGCAATTTCTAATTCGTATTAATCTTTCGAACTTATCCATTATCCAAACCAATTTTTCTCCCGAGGGGTTCGAATCTAAGAACATCAACTGTATACGAAAAAAATACGACCCGATAGTAAAGAAAATTGTTTTTGGTTTGTTAGCGTTGCAATTTGGAGTATTTTTAACCGAAAGCGTTTTCCGAGATTTTATACTTTAAAAATTTCGACTAGCTGTTCTGGTGATACATCTTAATTTGCTAAAAGTAAGTACAAAACTAAAAAAATGCATGCGTATACCTATTTTTTAGTTCAAATATACGTATTCGTTGCATTTTTGATGCAATTTTTTTATGGAATTCGTTCCTTACTTTGGGAAAACTACACTTTTTAATATTTGATATTTTTATTTTCGCGCTTTAATTTGCTTTTTTGCACGTATTAGGGCAGGCCGTTGTGTTTTAGTATTGACATTTTTTTTAAAAAGACTTAAACTTTACGAAAGGTTTGACATATATATGTGTCAATTTATTTTTGGCTATGACACATATGTGTCAAACTAAATTTGGGGCCTGACACA
>JAQFYM010005879.1:0-12529 GCA_034694785.1 Agrenia bidenticulata
ATACGTCGACGTTAAGTTTTTTTTTTTAATTTTTACTGTTTTTTTCTAGTCATTAAGCTATATTTATCTTTGATACAAAACCCTTTTTGCAAACAAAGTCGAAGGTATAAGGCTGCAAATATGTTTAATTTCACAAATCTTTACTTTTTCAAACGTATTTTTTTGTTTTTTATTTTTCATATATTATTTCTTTTATATCATATTAGCACATATTGTTAAAATTTTTCATTCTATTTTGCGATATAAATGCGAAATTTTCACCGCAAAATAGTGCTTCCTAAAATATTGGCGGTCGATTTGTCATCCGTCCCGATTTAAAAATGATGAACCCGAAACCCGAATTTCTTAAAACTTTGGGTTGGGGCACACCCCAGGTTAACATATATAAAAATACATTCGTGCTAATACTGCAAATTTATTTCCATTTTTTGTCTTAGTCAAAAAAGCATTATTTAATTAAATGGTTTTTATTTGCAAGTTTGGTTTACTTTATTCGTGCGACTCTATGGCAAGGCTTTTTACAGACTATTTTATGTTGCGAATTCTTACAAAAACCTTTTATAGACAGTGCCGGTTTTTGAAAAAACGATACAAAGATAAAGCGTGTTTAAAAGGGAATTCAAGTTTCTAAAAAAAAATGTTTATAGTGAAAACGTTTAGGCCTCTAAACAACGTTTCATAAAGTCTGCCAGGCACAACGCTCTGAAATTGTAAAAGATTTTTGTATTATAATTTACAATGTTAAACTTTCGTCTAAATATCCTTTGCATGTTTTTAAGTTTTTTGACTTAAACTGTCTAACATTATGTACGTATTTAAGTCGTACCACTTTTTTGCATATCAAAGTGAAAAGTTTTTCTGACATACGCACGGTTGGATGATCCAGTTCGAACTATTGAAATACCTTTACGTCTTGGGTCTGTCATGAATAATACTTATTTATTTAAAACTCATTTTCTTAAATAGAAAACTTAAAACATAAGAACCAATTAATTCTTATCTTATCAAAAACCAATCTAAAACATGTTTTACAATCAAATGATAGCCCTTTAGAACTTATGTAATCAGTATCACAAATAGCATCTCGAAATGCACTTTGGTATGTTCAAAATACGTAGAATCGCTAGGGCTCTGTAATGCGCACCTCAAACGTCATTTTGCAGCATTTCTAGACGCTTTTTTGCATATTCTTGTATTTACTGTGATGAAGTTTTACAATGAACTACAACTCGCACTATAATTTTTTTTCGTATAGTATATTCGTTTCTCTATATGTTAAACTCTTGTGACATATGAGATACAAAAAAAAACTGATTTTTTTAATATAAAAAGCATGATTGTGTGAAAATTTTACACCTACTATTAAGTTTTTATTACCCAGCTTGTTATTCGTTTAATGATCAAGTACAGTACATCTTTTCACTAAACAAGATATACTGTTATATTTTTTGTCTGGCATCTCAAAGCGTTTTTATTCTTTGCAAGTAAGTAATAACAGTTAAAAGATTATTTTTACATAACCCGTTTAGAATGTTTATCATTTCCAGTATAATTTTTTATAATTTTGTAATGTTTTTTTTCTTTTTTTCGTATTGCGGATTCCATTAAGACATAAATCACTGGGCAAAAATTGCGCTCTTTTATTTTAGCGCCTTTTTTAAGGTGGGAGTTTTTTTTGCTGCTATAATATATTCCAGAATACGCCAATGCTTTGTTGCTTACATATTTACGGCAAACCCAGTATCCCCTGGGGTGGCTATAAAGTAGCTAAAGTGCAATTTACTCATGCTTAAAAGAAAGGTGCCAGGCGTAGTTAAACTTTATCTCATATGCGTTTTAGTGTTGGCTAGCGTATCTAAGTTTGTAAAAATTGCCATTTAACAGCACACTATGTTTATAAGTGTAATCCCTTCAGCTATTTTCTAGCTCATTCATTTAAATCTACAGTACTTTTACCCCTGTAATTCTGACGAATATAGATGCAAAAAGAAATCATAGGATCTTTGTACAATAATAATTCCTATTTTTTTACTATCAGATTTAACGATCTCAAATAATAAGGCGCCATTTACTTTTTACCTGAGTGATGCCTCCTCTTGTCTTTTATGTCGTTTCGTTTTTTTACAATATTACTTATCAGCATCCATGCTTCATTAAAGTGCTTTTTTGCTTTAAGATTGTCTTTCAGCGATTTTTTACTATATCACCATCCGTTGTAGTTTTTTTAATATTTATTATGATATATTTGCATAATCTCACGAATGTAATTCGTTGTATATACGCTAACTTATAAAAATTTTATTTTTACATTTCTTTATTTCTCGCAACCCTTTGATGTTTTTTTATATATTAAAATTATCAATTAAAACGCATTTAATATTTAGTTCTGTGTACTTCTTAAAATACCAAAAATTGCAAAAATGTGCCAGCCAGTTTATTTGCCTCATTTAGACATTTGTTGCAATACAAATTGTAATGTAAGTCATTATACGGCCTGATTTCTAACAGAAGCGTTGTGATTAAGTACCAAAAAAACAAGGTTGAACTAGCGTTTGTAATAGGCGCATTGTTTTTTTAAAACAAACAAAGAGTTTTTTTATTGGCTATTACTAGGGCTAGGAAAAATTCGCTTTACATATTTTTGCATAGTATTGCATGTTTTGTATATATTTTCAAATTTTTTTTTACCCAAAAAAAAACTCAGAATACGGGAAAAAACAACTGTGCAACACTGTAATAATCGAAAATGCGTATTTTGAAAATTTAAACTTTTAAATAATAAATGGTTAATCTGACATTATTATTTTAAACAAATAAGTACATAGTTACATTTTTTGCAATTTTTTTTTCAGAACTTGCTGAGAAATTTTTATATAAGTAAAAGTCATAGGAAAATTATGTATTTGCATATTTTGGTCTTTTTTTAGTTTTAAATATGCATTTTTGAAATATTTTCTTGCCCTTTTCTTTAAATTTTAAATAATTTTTTTAGTACCACCTATTTTTATGTATGTTTTTATTTGCCCTAGGTCGAGCAGGGTTTAAAAATCCTAGAGGCATATAAACTGGTAGTTCCAAAATTCAAGGACCAGCCAGAGTTTACTCGTTGATTTGTTGGTTTACACATATCTACAATAGATAAACTGACTGTATTCTTCACAAAAAACTAGTTTACGTTATATGAAAGTCAGATGCCGACAGTCTAAAAATTATGTTCTTAGTTTTCCTATTTTTAATACAAGAAGTGTAACAAAAAAATAGTTTAAAGTAAGGAAATGGCCTGACTAGAACAGTCTCTATTTACTCGGGTATCATTTAATACATGTCAGTTATTTTCCAGTAAGGTATTTAAAAAAATGTGTAATCATATTCTTATTTAAACAAGCTTATAGGCACGATATTGTAAAGAACTTCTAAAAATAAAAAATAAAGCCAATGCTAGATATTTGTTTGCAGTCTAATTTATTACAAAGAGGGCTGATTTTCAATATATCTACTCCAAAGCTGTAATAGTTAAATTCATATATGCAAAAAACGTTACATGCTTTTTTTATATGTGTTATTCGTTTTAAACTCCAGGGGGAATATTGCAAGAACAGACATTTTTAGTTTATCCGGAAATATCCGGATAGGCAAAAGTAAAAACTTGCTGAAAAAGAACGTAATACATCTTACTAAAAAATGATAACAAGAGGTAAAAGTACTTTGAACCTTTTTAAAAATCGTTTTTTATAATGTCGACGATTTTTATAAAAAATAAATTTTTCCTTTTTTTTGAAAACTTTTAAAAACTACGATTTTTTTCAATTTTGACATTTTTTTGATTTTGTGACAAAAAAGCTGTTTTTGGCATCCGGAAATTTCCGGTTTTATATCCTAAAAGTTCCGATAGAGCAAATTTATCACTGGGTGTAATCCGGTGTTCCAAAAGCCTTTATTAAAGCCTAAATTTATACTTTAATTCTTTAGTTTTTTTTTGTTTTTTTTATGACTTCGTAAGTTCAGATATTGTTACCGCCCAGTCATTTTTCTCTAGTAGATTGTATCAGGGCATGTAAATATTGTATTGTTTATTTATTGTTACTTTTGTATAAAAACAATAAATTACTGTGTAATAACTAGGCCTTGTAAAATCGACTGGATTTCAAAAAACTTAAGCCAAAGTGCCTCATATACACAGACAACTATATGCAGATTTTATACATTAGTAAACCTATGATTTACACCGGTATTTGCTGTTGAATAAGTCTCGGATCCCATAGCGTACAATTTTTTAAAAATCAAAGTAAAAATTTAGTCGATTTTACAAGGCCTAGTAATAACACAATTATTTTTTTTATTTTTTATTATAAAAAAATTTGGCTTTGTAAAGAAAATACTAAAAAACAAATTTGCAATGATACAATTTTTTTATTATTATATAATGACATGACTTGATATACATTACACGGTTAATCTGTATATTTTGACAATCTGTTCACTGTTAGATTTGTATCATTTATAACTACGTCTAAGAAAAATATGACCTTTTATATTTTTGCATAGTATTGCATATTTTGTACATATTTTTAAATATTTTGTTACCAAAGAAATAACACAGAATACTAGAATAGATAAATGTGCAACACTGAAATAATCAAAATGCGTATTTTTACCATATATATTCTAATAATGAGTGCGTTAATCTGGCATTATGAATTTAAATAAATAAATACATAAAACCATTTTTTTATCTTTGTATAAAAACAACTACCGAAGAATTTTATATACTACAAATAGGCCTTGGAAAATTATGTGTTTGCATAGTTTTGCATATTTTGGTCTTTTTTAGTATAAAAATATGCATTTTTGTCATATTTTTAGCCCTATTTTTAACATAAAACGTTTACAAGTATTTAAAATTTCACTGCGATAAAAATATTTTAATTGCAAAAAGAACAAATATTAGATCAAATCAAGACGTTTTATCACCATTGCAGGTATATACTTTTTAGTGCCTGCATTAATTTTGTAAATGCATGATATCAATATAAATGCCACATTTGTCTTTAAGTTGCACATCGACCAGGCAAAATTCTTTTTTTTTGTAAAAGAGAAAATTTTAACTAAAACACTATTTTAATATGCTTTATTTTGTAAAGAAGTTAAAAAAATCATTCAAAATTTATACGACTTAACTGAAAGCTCGTAGAACACTAAATTGTGCAAAAACAATTTGGAAACGTCTATAATATAAATATTTTCCATAAATAGCCTATTTATTTATATGCCGTAGGCATTTTTGAACGAAATAAGCAATTTAAAAAAGTAATAAACCTTTTAAAGTAAACGACATACCCCGGGCATAAAAACAGCCGCAGAAACATGCTAATATTACAATTAAAAGCACTTTTAAAAATTTTAGACGTTTTTTTTTGCAAAAATAAACACACATAACTTGTAATAGAAGCAGTAACGCGTTTAATTTTTTTATGTTTCTTCATTAACAGTGGTAATTACACAGAAATGCTACCATCATATTGTTGTCAAAAATAACATATCATTTTACGTATGCAAAAATACAAGCGTTACTGTATGTTTTAAGTTTTTTTATAAATAAAAAAAAATTAACTGTGGAATAACATCTTAAAACATAACAAATAGGAACGGCTAAAAAATATTACAATTTTAGTAAAATAAAGAGTAATATATATTTGTTAACGCGGAAAAAGTGCTTGTAGTTAAATTATACAGTATATGCATCAAATCAAGTAAAAAATATGGCTTTTATTTTCGTCCGGTATACCCTTACTTTTTTTTTATATTGTGTACGTGCATATTGTGTTGAGTTTTAGATATATTTTTCTTTTTTGATTATGTATAAAAGCACTCCCGATCATTTACTGTTCATAAAAAGGGTTAAAGCTTTCGAAAACAGGTTTAATGAAAAAAAATTATTGTAAAATAAAAAAAACACAAAATAACAATTTTTTAATAATCAAAAAAGGTTCGATCATATGGTTCATAAATTTATAAAAGCAAGCGTATGCTTATCTAACAGATTTTGATATTATTATTATTTCTATACGTAAAAAAGGCAAAAAATGGTTAAAATAGATCTAAAAATGCTTCATATAGTTATTTATAGTGCAAGTTCCATTTGATGTTTTCTTCTTTTTCAATCAATAAACTAGAAAAAAACAATAAAAACAATTACTGTAACAAAACAAATAAATATTACAAAAAATAATATTGTAATTATTTTAGGAGTAATTATTATTTACATTGCCTTGGTTTGTATACCCCTTATCCGGTTTTCTTGTATTTTTTCGGCCCTAATTGATATAAGTTTTATGAAAAAAAGAGTAATGATAATATAATAGAAGATGTGCATAGAAAGCGCAATAAATCAACTGCTTAGTTACATTCGAATTAATTTGCAGAATAATCAACTATTTAAATCTAGTTATATTGTATAAATGAATTAGAGTATTGTAAATTTATAAAAATAGTCTTTGAAAATTTTATTGGTATAACAAGGAAAAAAACCTACAAAATAAATATAAAAGTAAATAGTTTATATAGTTATGATCTTTCAGTGTATTTAAATAATGTTTTTTTTGTTTTTTCAAAAATAAAGAATCGCTATTTACAAAGATCTTTTATCGTTATATTTTTTGTCATGCTGACTTCTTTTGTGTCATGTAATGTAAAGTCTTTTGTATTTTCATTCCTATAAAAAGACAGTTCTCTTCTCCCCTCATGATTGCACCGGCACGTTCAGTCCCTTACACTTGATAGATTTTGAAAAGCATGAATATTTGGCACAACAAGTGCAAAATATCAATAAAGTGTACAAAAATGTGATTTAATTGTTTCAGCGGGACCATAAATAAATAAATAAATAAAACCAAAATTTTGTTTTCTACAAGCCCTCGTAGTTTTTTGTAAGTTTATGAGACTACAAATTAAAATGAAAAATACAAAGAACTATTGATTTTTACATACAAGCCATGTATTTAAGGGGTATATAATAAAACAGTAGATATTTTTGCCTATTTATTGACTTGTCTGATGGAATTCTGTTATATTTTTAGTGCAAAAAATATTTGGAACAATAAAGATATGTAAATCAGGGTGTAAAAAAAGCTGGCTTCGAGTCATGTTTTTACCCAATACCTGACTTAATGCTAGAAATGCGGCTAGATGGGTCACACTCAAGTTTATTTTTTGTTGCTTTCTAACGTCTTGTCAAAATTTTGTTAAATTATATTACAATCTACATCATCTGCTACCAAACCGCTAGTTCAATGCTTCTATTGTGTAACTTAATATTAATAAGAAGTTGGTTTGTTTTTTCTTTAGTATACAAGTTTATATAGGTACTAATGTATTTTCCTTGTTACTTATATTCTTTGGGATAATGCATATATCTTATTTTTGATTTTGATTTTCCTGGATTTCAGCGTGATTGAAGATATTCTGGTATAATTATATAGCCGAAAAACAAGTTTTATATGTTGTTCTTGGCTTTATAGGTATATATTTTGTATATTTTCTTTAGTTTATAAATTTTGAATAAGAACTTAGCCTCTGTCTTGATTTCGTCACTGATACACATTTTTTTAACCTTGACACTTGTATTTGCTCAAAAAGTACTTTACACGTCTTTTATGTTGATTTTATCTACGATCTTCGATTTTTCGTCTTTTTTAAGCAAAGAGGAAAAAACGTAAAATTGGTACCAAATACGGAACAATGCTAAACTTGAGACTTATAACATTAGGGTTGCCAATTTTTGTACTAGAACTGGTCCAAAAACTTAAAATAAAAAAATTGCGTAAATTTTAATATCTATAAATGAATTGTAAAATTATTCCGAAATTTTTTTTTTAATTTTTAACGTCAGTAAAAAGTCAAAGGCAATGGCAGGAACATATATGTAGCAATACTAAAGTAATAACATGACAGCAAGCATTATAAGAAGAAAGTATAAGCATGATTTAAATACACAAAAAAAAACCAAAAAAATGTTTTTTATAGGTTTAGCTTTAGGATTTAGAAAACATTTAATAATCATTCCTACTAACGAGATTTGGTATGCGCTTTTATGCAATTTTAAAAGAAAGCCATGTGTAGCCTCTAAAATTTTAACACAAAAAAAGAAAGTAAATGTATTATTGAAGCAGTCAATTATTGCCCAAATTATATTGTTACACCCATTTTTTACTCACTGTGTATTTACAGAAACTATTATTGTGATATGATTATACTTGCTTGCTAGTCTTCTTAGAAATTAAAAAAACCGATTATGACATTAGAAAAGAGCATAGGCTTTATAAAATATTAACAAGACTTTTATATACCTACCAATTTTATTCTATGAATTTTTGGGGCCCTAGTTCAAACCAGTATATTTTTTATGTAGCGCATTTAAAAGCTAAAACAAAAAAAATAAACACTGTTACTAGTATCATCTGGTATTTTAATAGTGTTGTTGTTTTCCAAAAGATAATTTTTTGTTGTAAAACCTAATATAAAAAATGGACAACACTGATTGAAATTCAGAGCGATTCGATTGCGCAAAGACAACTTATATTGTTACAGGTCAAGCTACGTTGCAAAAAGGATAAGCGCGAGGGTGTTTGTCGCGCTAAGCTTCGACACCGAGGCAGTCGATGCCCCCTAGTCAAGACGGCTTAAAAAAAATACGATTTTTGCCCAAAAAGAAAAATGATTAAACTTTGTAATATTATGATGCGATAATGTCAACAATGATTGCAGCAATACATTTTGGTAAAAAGCCCCTATATTTCCAACTCCATAAATTGTCACAGCCGCACTTAAAACCCTAAAACGGGTTGTAATTATAGCTGATGTTGTTTTTGTTGGCATAAACATGATCGGGACAAACGTTTTTTGTAATAGTTTTTTTTTGCAGCAATAAGATTAGTTGTAACGATTATTTTATATACCAAAAAAGGCAAAAAAATCTATTCATAAAAAATAAAAATTATTTTTAAGGATAGAAAATTTAATAATATGTTACCTTTACTGTCAAAAATTTTATGGTGCTTTGTGAATTATATAAAAAACTAGTTTGTATTTAAAAGCTTTTTTACAAGGTCTTTTAGTTATTATCATCACTGTTTAGCCCATAGTGAATGCAAAAATATCTAGTAAAGTAGGATCTGGGCTCCCTTTACGTGCAAGTTTTAGTTAACGCGGTAACTGTATTTATTGCCTGATCGGTTGATACCGGTTTTTAATTTTGTTGTATTTAGCTTCACAATTTTGTTTTAATCTAACCTGTAACTTTGTTTTATCGTTTTTCTTGTCATAGTACTAGCAATTATATACTAATGTTATTGTACTTTGTAATTTTTATCTATTGAATTATACTTGATTGAGATAAAAGATGGAGCAAGGGTCAACCCCCTTTGAAAAAAAATCAAGGGTCAAATCTTTCCCGGATGAAAATTCTAGGGTTCGCATATCCTTTCTTAATAAAAGCAACAAAGACAAAAAAATAAATCTCAAAAAAGTACACAAGGGTCACATGTCCCGCATCCGAAAATAAAGCAAAAATAATGCCGAATTTTTTTTAGTAACAATAAACTAAAAAACTTATCAAAAAAAAAACTCATTTAAAATAATTAACTCCTTTATGGCAGTAAGTACTCTTGTTTTTTAAAAGTCGAAAAATATTAAAGACATTAAGCCATATTTTTCTTTTTAATTTTTTTATTTCTTCGCGCATATTGATGCCCAAGTTTATTTTGCTGTTCTAGCTCCCAACATTCAGAGTATATATATTAGTCACAGGTTAAACGTCAGGCACTTATGGACACCTGTGTCATGGTATATTCTTTGCTCCTATGGTCTTAGGTACACGGCACTCATCAGTGTGTATACCCGCATCTGGCCGGACAACCCCACATTTATTTTTTTTAGTAACGGGGCTTAAGTTAAGAACGTAACTATACGACCCACTCTTGAGCTGGTGTTTCATTGTGCCGCCTAAACATAAACATAAACCACGAACTGGAGCTAGAATTAAATGTCGCTTTGCATACAACCATTGCAGTAAAGCTTTATATCAATGACTGAAACCATTTTCGCGGATAGTAAGTCGAAAAAATGCTCCTGTATAGAATGTCAAAATCTTCCACCAAGGTCAAACTTAGTTTTTTACCTGTACGTAAACTTAAAACAATGACGTTCGTATCGAAGCTTGTTTGGTACCTTCAGAGTATTTGAACAGACATTTTAAAAGCTTTTTCATACATATTTTCTTTTGAGCCAATTTACATGTTTAACATATAAAGTTGTTAAGTGAGGCCTACTGACTGTTTATACCGCGATAGTAAAAGCCATTAGTACTATTATTACGGGCTATCAATTGGTATGGCGTGACGTCACGCAATGTATACACGAGGGTCTTTTTTGTTCATTGCATTGTTTGCTTTGGCAGAAGCTCATTTTTTGTTCTGTGGTCTTGGTGTCCGGGCTCGCGCATACAAAACGTAAAGCACTTAGGGGTATAAGAAAGATGTTGTAAGTTAATTACTAAAAGGAAAGGTTTTTTAATTGCTAAAATAAAAAAAAAACTGTGAAAATGATATAAAGTTCTAATTTTGTAAAGTATTTTCTTCTTTTTGCAGTTTCAGTAGCATTTTTTTCATTGTGACATATTTTTTTTCAAAGATTATAAGCTGAGTTTTTTCCTTTACAAGTTTTTTTATAGTTTTTGTTGCATATTTCTATTTTTTATGATATGTTGTTTGTAGCATACTTTGTATTAAGTATGAACATTTTATGATAAGGTTGCCTATTTTTGTGTTCTTTTTTCGTGTTCTTTTTCTGCTTTTTTATGTTGATGAAGTTTTTTTTATTATCCAGGGTCATATTCCACCCGATCATAATATCATGGTTACAATCCTCACTGGGTTTTGAAAAAATGGTTCAAATGTCTCTCTTATTAAATGTATTTAGGTTTAAATTTTATCTTTTCGGTGGGGGGATCAGTATTTGAACCTTGATCCAAAATGTTACACAAAAAAAAAAAAAATCTTTGTAAAATTAGATTAAATAAAGCAAATGCATAGTACCTTTTGATAATTACACATACCCGAAAATTTTTTTGTTTTTCGTATTAGTTTATTAAAATCATAAACTAGTATATACGCTAACAAAAAAAGAAAGTACCAAAATAAAACAGCTGTAGAAATATGTACACTTCATTGTAATATATTTACTAACATTTTAAATTAAATCGTTTTGATATTAAAAAACAGTTATTTTTATTAGAACATTTACTGCTGTAATGTATATATTTTAATTTAAAGACAAATAAAGTCCTAAAAAGGCATTTTTTATGTTATAATAGTAGACTAAATATTTGGCTGTTTTATCTTTCTGTAAATTATTTGCAAAATATTTATAAATGTGCAAAATTTTGTTCTATTAATTCGTTTCGTTAGGCAAACAATAATTGTACTAAGTTTTGATGCAATAGCATGCGAGCTTTGATAATAAGTCTTATCAGTGTCTAACCCAAGAATTTTTATAGACAGGGGCTAGTCAGTGGGGAATAAAAAAAAGAGGTTAAAAACACAATTTATGAAGTGCAAAATCTTATTTATCTAGATTTGAAAATTTCTATAATAAAATTTTTTTACTTTATAATTGTTTTTGTATAAAAATATCTGCACAAAAAAAAGACCCCTCCTTAAATTCAGGCGCATTTCTTTGTCTAGAGGGCATCTACCCTCTACCCCCATGCCCCCTGGGTACGCCACTAAGTCTTATATATTAAAGCAATTTAGTTCTTTATTGGTAGCGTGTAAAATACCATTAACTTATATGTTTCTAAAAAAATAAGTCCAAATTCATGTAAAGGGACAACTTTTTTCGTTTATTTAGTTTTGCATAATTTACGTATAATATTTTCTATCAGTTTTTTCTTTTTATTAGGCATAAATACGAAGACAAGTATAAAAGTTATCTAATAAAAATATATTTTATCATATAAAATCATATAAGTAAATAAAAATTTTAAAATTCAGGCTGATTACATTCAAAAAATGCTTTTTTTCTATAAAAATAAAATATTGTTCGTTTTTATCACAATCAAAGAACATAAATTGACTGGATAATACTACACTATAAAAACTTATGCATTTGTATAAGTTGCTTGACTTTTACGTACACCAAGGCAACAAATAATTTATGTATTTTAAAAAAAAATCAATCAAGAACAACCAAAAACTGTATATATTTAGGCATATAAAGTAAATCATAAACTGTAAAAAAAGGCAGGCAGTTGATATCTGTATATATCCCGTCTTAATATTTACACTTCACAAATTTTGTTCGTTTTTGCATTAGGGTATAAAGCCATCGTATTAGGACTTCTAAAAAAGAATTAAAAGAATGTAAACTTGTACAATAAAATTTACTAAATAGACTATAATATAACGATTTAAACATGTTATATAAACTATAAACGAGTAAAAAGTTTTTTTTTTGTTAAAGGATTGCTGAAAAT
>JAQFYM010005880.1:0-12528 GCA_034694785.1 Agrenia bidenticulata
TCATATATTTTTCATATATTTTACATTATTTTTAATTCTTTATAAATTTTTGTACCTTGTAATGCCTGGTTATGTGTTTTACGCATAAAAAATAACTTTAAGTTGTTGCGAATATATCTTTATGATTCATAAAGATAAAAAACAATATAACAGTGTTTTTTTATAGCCCAAAACATAATTTCCAGGATTAAAACATATTTTGGGGCATTAAAAAATTTAATTAAAAGGTAACTAACCCTGCAAGTGAATTATTTTTGCAACATAAACAAAATTTTTTATAACGGGGTTACGTCTTCTTAGAAAATATCATTGTTTTAAGGCTAATTTCTTCAGCCATAAATGGCTCCAAGATTTTTTTCTGTGCTTTCAATTTTGTGGGCACGCTTGTTGGTATATTTGCCAAATATTTGCCAAAAAAGCAAATATGGGCGGGATCAACTAAAACCCGCCTTGACATCGATAGAATATTCGGTATCCATGCAACCAGGTCTTTAAATATCATTGACTTATTTAAAAAATACATAAAAAGTTGCATTTTATGTATTTATGTTATTAAAGAGTTTTATGAATATAACAGTTTTTTTATGTTGTGTATCATATGCTGTGCTTATATATCTTTTCTGCTAAAAAATTTGTAGCATCGCAAGCCTTATTATTGAATCAATACAAAAACAAAAAAAAATGATTTCTACTAGCTTTAAATATCATTTTTCGACCTTTTTAATTTTAATTACATAAAAGTTCTTTTTTTTTGAACTAAAAAAATTGCCAATTTTTAGATAAAACTTTTTTTAAATAACAACATTTTGTATAGATAATATTAAGAACTATTATTTGAGTTAGAAAAACAAATTTGATACAAAAAGTGAAACAAAAAAAAAGATACGTCAATAAATTTTAGCTTTGTTACTTCTATAAAAAAATTTTGCGTACATTATAAAATACATATATCATACTTCAACACATCTTAAGAGTATAAAGGAAAAATATATTTTTCTTAATTTGCATTAGACGAAGTTGTTAAATTGTACTTAGTGGTGTTTTTTTGACAAAATTAACGAAGACAAAATATTCTTTTTTTTTAATTGTATTTTTAAAATAAAGGATTTTAAAAAAGCTCTAGATTTTTGTCTGTATTTAATTTTGTTTTTTTTTTGGTAGGTTTACTAAGTACTGCTGTAATTAAAATGTCGTTTCTTTGCATCTCAATGTAGTGTAATACGAATCTTATTAAAATACACAAGCCATGAATAACAGACCAAAGTATAAAAAAACGTATTTTAAAAGCTTCTCTGATAAAAATATTTACATATTTAGCGGCATGTCGATATTTCTTTTTCAATAACTATTAAAACATACAATACGGTGTCAAGAAATGTGTTAAAAATTGAATAAGTGTTATCGCATTTTGTAATCTGTTTTAAAAATCTAATTCAAGTTCGTGTTTACAAATTTTGTTTCGCAATACGCTGTAGCAGGACTTTGATAACGAATTCACGAGAAAATCTAAATGTTTATAGAAAATATTTGTAAGAAGGCTTAGCACCGTGAGATAGTTTAACAAAAAAACGCCATTTTTTACTAATTATAATTTTAATTTATAGAAATTTTTTTTTTGGTAAATCTTTGCTTCTAAAAATTGATACTTTTCTTCTTACGAATTTGCCCCGAAAAAATTACTAGAAGAAAATACTTCAAATAATCGTAACATGTAATATTTTTTGTATATATTAAAATGGTTAAAACGCATTTTTAGTTAGCAATAGGGGAATTGTGTCTTAAAAAATTTTTTCGTAAGATAAAAGCATTTTAAACATGATTTGAGTAGTTAGATTCTGTATATAAAAAATAAAAAATATTAGCCAGCGTATAGGATTCTGATGCATATTACTGTTTTTTTACAATGTTCAACTAAAAGGGTTATAATTTTTGACATTTGTGTTTTATAATTACATATTTCGCAAAATTGATTGTTTCAAAGTGTATATAAAAAACTTATTAGGTGCAAATACTTGCATAAATTTGCATTTTTATATTTTTTTAACAAATAGATTTTATTTATATATTCCTATTGTAAACATTATATTTTTATACTGCTGATTTAACATACAAAAATCGAGGTTTTCTTTAACTTTTTATAAGAGTAAACTTTAAAATTGACGAAAAGTACGAAGCGAATATATTTTTTAAATATTTTGTAGATCAATTGAAAAAAATAGAAGTGAAGGCAAAGTGATATAACAAAAAATATTGTAATTTTAACAGTAAATTTAAGTGATTTTTTACTAATTGGCTCTTTAATAGGTAGTATTGTATGTTTTCTAAGTTAGATTCTAATATAATTATTGTTTTTCTTCCTTAAACATTTTTACCTAGAAAAACATAACTTTGATAATAATATTGAAAATCTTCATAGGCTATTGTATTTGTTCATCCATTTAAGTGCACAAACGTACTGTCATCTTTCGTAATTTTGTAATAATTATTCCCGTTAAAATCCAATTAGACCTACATTTCGGCTCTAGTACATTTATCCAATTTCCATATTTACGCTTGATCACTATTCGACCATCATTTTAATATATCATCGTTTTAAAATACTTATCTATAAATACATGGAATCCGAAAGTTATATTTTGTTCTAATTCTTAGCAGAAAAGATGGTTTGAAATTTCTTTTAATATATTTTGGTTCTTCATTTTATATTTTCTATATATATAATATATTTTTGAATTGCTGTCATGCATGTTAGCCAAGATCGCTATGTTACATAATATTGTTGCCTTAGGGCAGGGTTGCAAATTTTTGATCTTTGGTCAATATTTTTTCAATACCCCTATAAATGACCAAAAAAAATCATATTTCAATAGAACAAACAAAAAAAGAAAAAATCCCCGATAACCTTGGCATTTTATGCACCCAACGCATCTTAAAGAACATCTATAACAACGAAACGATATTACTCCCAAGAGTTCTTAGACATTCCCTTTTATTATAAAATTGACGATTGTCCCACCTACCACTATGTATCATTTGCATAAAAACAAATGCTGCGAGCTCAATGCATAGAAACAAGCTGTTAAGCCATTGGAATTCCCAGCATCACCAGAAACAGGATAGTTATACAAAGGAGAAGTTTGAGGCAGCACTTAAACAATATTTACAAGATACTTATTATAACAAGAAAAATATACCCACCAATGAATTTGATGACCCTAAAGTGAACTGGATATCGCTTTACAAGCGTTAGAATATGATTAACTAGAAAATAGAATTAGCTTTTTAGTTGTCAATGCAGGATACCCTCATATCATCGGTGAGAAATTGAATACTCCTGTGCTGAAAATTATTACCAAAACACTATTCTCCCTACTCGAAGAAGAAAAATATAAATCTTTAGACTTATCAAGATATAAAATAAATAAATGTTAAAAAAGATCTCCAAGAATATTGAAACATCCATTGTTAAAAAGGTAAGAGTTTCAAAATACCTTGCAATACAGATTGATGAAAGTACCGACATAAGCGGATCCACTCAACTGATTTGCTATGTAAAATTTATTTTTCGAAATGAGTACGTAGAAGATTTCCTTTTTTGTAAAGAATTGAAATTGACATCCAAAGCAATTGATATATTTAATATAAAATAAACGTATTTTGTATTTTGAATGATCTTTTTTGGACAAAATTAATTGGATTCTGCAGTGATGAAGCCTCCACAATGCTCGGAGTTAGAAAAGGGGTGTCTGCTGAAGTATTGAAGAAAAATAAGGATTGCCAAAGTCCACATTGTTTTTAGCACAAACAAGTTCTTTCGGCAGCTTCATGCCTAAGTAGAACTCTCAATATCACATTTGATTTATTTTATGAAATCATCAAGTTTATTAAAAAAAGTCCTCTTCGAAGCAGAATATTTATGACTATATATACAGAATTGTACGAAAAGCTAACTGAAAACCTTGTATATTTCAAATTCGTACGCTGGCCGTCTCGCGGGTATGTTTTGGCGCGTTCTTTAGCAAAAACGGAAGTATTACTAGCATATTTTACGAAAATAAAACATGATTTATTTGTATCAAGACTAGAAGACATTATATTTATACAAAGATAGCATTTATGAGCGATTTATATTTGTTCTTAAATCATATAAATCTCAAATTACAAGGAACTAAAAATCTTATATAGATTTAAGGCAAACAATATTCAATTTTAAGAAAACAACTAAATTATGGCTTAAACAATGTAGATATGATGATTTCACTATGTTTGAAACACTGAACAAGAATCCAATTTCAGATACTATTAAAAATGAAATAAAAGTAACTCTTACTGCTTTACGAACCTCCATTCTTGAACGATATCATAACTTATTTGATTTGAAAGTATATTGGATTGAATTTCCCTTTTATAAAAATCCATTTGAAACTAATATTTTTACACTTGATGAGGAAAAGGAAATCATTCTTTTAAGAAATGATAATGAAGCTAGAAAGGGATTTTCTTTGAGTAAAATAGAAGAATTCTGGTCATCACTTATGCTAAAATATCCTTTTATTGCTGACAAGGCAATACGAACTTTGATTAAATTCTATACTACTTATAGATCTGAATCTGGATTCTCGATAATGAATGGATCGAAGACAAAGCAACGAAATAGATTATTAATATTAGAAGATGAGTTGAGAATAAGAATAACCGAAACAAAACCAGATTTTAATGCTTTAGCAAGACAAAATAATTAAAAATCATCATTATAATTATATTTTTATTTCTGTGGTCGTTTGTAAAATATTTGGTCAAATGGTATAAATAATTGAGCAAAAATTTGCAACCCTGCTCTAAGGGTACAATCTAAAAAAAAAAAAGAACGGCAATTTATTAAACATATCTAATACAATACTTTAAATACTAAATTTTTATACATGTTACCTATACCATTTTTATAGCAACTCTTTTTACTAGGTAAAACAAACACATAAATCATTACGAAATAATTTATCGACAGCCAAAATCTAATTAAAAAAAATAAAACTATATAAACATATGTCAATATACATTTTTTTTTATATTATATTATTCTTTATTTTGCCCTTTGCTAGAACGGTATCCAAAAATAAATAAGGTTTCCAAAACGGAACATCCCGTTATATTTTACAGTAAATTACAATGTAAAATTTAAAATAACATTTTACATAATTTAGCAAAAAAAAGACCAAGCCGTAATGGCCATTACGGATTAAGTTTTTTTGATGCCCAGGCCATAATACGGCCATACAATAATTGGAGCCCCTGGGTGTGGATACCATAAATGCAACTGGGTTTGGTGATTAAACACCATTCAATTTTATAATTAATAAAAGGAATAAATCCTTTGAGCGCTGAAATATTAAATCTCACCTATAGGTGTAATGCTATAAATAGCGCGAAAAATATCTGCACATATAGGCAGGGGTTCCGAAAAAATTATGCCATATACCATATACCATATATGGCCATATCATATATGGACATTATGGGGGAAATTTATTCCCATATTTTTTCCATAATTTTTTCCCTTAATGGCTGTAAAAATTCAGAGAGAAATATATTAATTTTAAAATTATTCGGGTGGAACAAAATGAATGTTGAAGTGTAAAAAAAACTTCTTAAAACGAATTAGACAAAGGAGGCGCTTATGCAAATTAGATTCCCCGTTTATAAATCTACTGCATAATTTTTCGCCTCTTACACATAAGAGCATTAATATTGCCTTAAGTTTATAATAAAGACATCTAAAGCGCACAAGCGCCAAAAAAGTTATACTAATTTAATCTTCCCCTTCGATCAAGATCATTCCAACTGGTTGACTTCATAATTTATGCCAAAATAGTAGTACAATTTGTGCCTTCTTATCTGAAGCTGTGCACAAAGACCGCAATGTATTCAGATGGAAAAATGTTCATTTTATTTCCAGTGTTTTACAAAAAAATACGAAATTTCTTTTAAAATTATGATAAATTTTTTGCAAAAAAATCCAAAAATATGGGTTCCATAATGGCCATTATGGTGAAAAAATTTTTTCTGGCTTTCATATTATGGCCATACCATATTCGGAACCCCTGCATATAGGTGCGATGTTAGAACTCTAGCATAAAAAGTTCGCACCTATAGATGCGATTTTGGAAATCCGGCATATGAAAAATGCACCTATAGGTGCGATTTTGGAAATTCCGCATAGAAAATTCGCACCTATAGGTGCGATTCTGGGAATCCCGCATAGAAAACTCGCACCTATAGGCAGGGATGGGCACGAGAATATTCTCATTTTTCCGGTAATTACCCGAGAATATTCTCGACCCTTGATTTTGGAAATTACCATCTGGCAATTTATATTATGATTTCTTTTTTTTGGTGTTCCATAAAATAACAACGGAATGAAAAGTACTATATATAACAAATATTTCCTTTTATTGTAAGATAACGCGAGCAGGTAATTTGAACGATTTTACCTAGTCAGAAAAACATGATCTTTACGTTTTTTTATTTTTTATTTTTTATTTCGATATTTCTTGATTACCGAATACGACTGTTAACCATTGAACTACCTAAAAAATACAATATGTGCAAGAAGTTTATTTAGAGATAACAAATGTTTTTAATTTTCCAACAATGCCCGGTTTAATACAATTACAATGGTTTGTCTGTAAATTTTGCAAAAGTTGGTAAACTAAAGTAAAAATATATAATAATGCTAAATATAGAAAAATACTGTTTCATGGTACAAAGCATCTAAAAATGTTTTCTGAGTATTTTTTTATATACAATAGTTATTATATCGATATTCTTTTAAGACCCTTTATAATACTTTATAAACTTCTTAAACAATTAGCTGGCTTTTTAAACAAGTTTTATACACACCATGATTTTAATTTAGAGTTTATAAGTTGCACATATCCCAAAATAATAAAAATGAAATACTAAAAAGGTTTTTATATTTTTAGAAGCAGTAGACACGTATTTAATTATAGTATCTAAATAGAAGTTCGTCTGTGCTAAAAAATGAAATTAAGTCCATATGTATTTAAATGCAATGGTTATTAAACTCTAATACATTACCCAGGAATAATATACAACAAAAAAGGTATTATCTACCATAATCTTATATTTTTTTTTATGTCATATTTATTGATAAACCTTGACTGTTTTTTACTAAAAGTCCTTTATTTTTAATAGGAAGATCATATTCAAAACAGTTTTTCGACACATTTACAACAATAAAACATAAGTTAAATAAATGCCTAGTAATTAAAAAAACAACGTTTTAAGTAACGAAAATATTTACTTAATATCGATATCAACGCTAACATCTATTTCTCCTTTAGAACACATATTAAAATTTCTCTAGGCACTAAACTAACAATTAAAAACTTATTTTTAATGCCAAAATACCTTTATTCTCTGCATTTTACGTGGCATTCAACACCAAAAAAAGTTTCGCCTTAAATTTCGTCTATATTAAAGATAAAGTTAGTACAAAATTATACGAAGGAAACAATTGAATTCATATGCCCTTCGTAAGAAGAGTCATGGTTCTACATGTTATTAAATACAAAAACTACAACTTTAAATTGTAAAAATGTTCTATATAAAAAAATTTACAGTATGAAAAAGCATTTTTTATGCTTTTTAATTAAATTATAGTATTTTTGTGTTATATTTTTTGTAGTGTCTTTTGTGTTTTTATCCCATCTAAAACGAATTGTAACATTAAATTCGAGAAAAAGATTATTCTCATATATTACCGTTACCGAGAATATTCTTGAGAATATTCCCGAGAATATTCTCAAAATTTTTAGAAGTGAGAATCAGCCCTTCCCTGCCTATGCTTTCGATTCTGCAAGTCCCGCATAGAAAATTTACACCTATAGGTGCGAAAATTTATCTAAGGGTTAATGCAACATCAGTTACACATGTATGAAATATTAGGGTTGTTTCACGGAAATGTGTTTAGTGCAAGTTACATGACAAGCGACGTATAACTATTTATATGTTTGAAGCTTGCGAGGTTTATTTGCTCGCAGAATTCTGTTTTCAAGAATATCTAATCCAACTAATGAAGACGAAATGAAAATAAAAGATGTAGCTGCTGCAACTAAACTCGCCGTCGTCAAAACCAGCACAGAGGCAATTGCAGACTAATGATTAAAACACGCAAACCTACATTAGTACTGTGATAATTATGCATAATAAAAGGTCGAGTAGAAAGATAATTATTGAATTCACGCATTCTTATTCGTTTTACGCTGGAATATTTTCCGAAAGAATAAAAGGTGCAAGTTTTACACGTAAAAAAGAGTAATAAATATTTGAAATGCCACATCGTTATACCAATAGATAAAATAACATAATTAAAGCAGACCAAATTCATCTTTATTATGCATAAGGAGTAAGTTTTAACAGAGTATCACTTTCCCCAATTCCAATCCGCTGTTTTTTTGCCTGATTTCAATTTGCTCAATATTGAAAAAGGAAAAATAAAAATGTTTATATTTAGACAAAAATGCAACGCAATAGATCAAGATTAAAAAAAAGAACCATAAACACTATCTAAAAAATGAAAAAAAATAATTTAAACATTTTTTATGACCAGGTCATATTTTTAAACCTTTTTTTCAAAAAATGGTATTTTATATTATTCTTATTTTACTTAGTTTTTCAATATAGAACAAAAAACAGAACCTTATACAAAAAAAAAAAAAATTTAACAATGCAACTAACAAATAAACAATGTTTGCAATAAAAAATTTATGTTCAAGACATTATTTTTGGGCTTTTTTTTCTAAAATGGTATTTTATATTATTTTTATTTTACTTAGATTTTCAATATAGAACATAAAACACGGGCGTATACACGAAAAAAACAATGCAAATAACAAATATACAATGTTTGCAACACAACACTTTTGTTGAAAACTTTTTTTTTGCTACCTTTTTACTAATGTTTTTTTTATACAATTTTTATTTTACTTAGTTTTCCAATAAAGAAACAAAAAACAGTAGACGTATAGAAAAAAAAACTCAAAAACAAAATGCAACTTACGAATAACTAATGTTTGCATACAAATTTTTTGTTTAAGACAGTTTTTTGACCCCTTTTTTGAAAAAATGGTATTTTATATTATTTTTATTTTACTTAGTTTTTCAATATATAGACAAAAAACAGGGAGCGTATACAAAAAAAAATATTTATATAAACTATGCAAACTACGAATATAAAATGTTTAAGACAATAATTTTGTACAGGAATTTTTTTTTGCATCCTTATTTCAATAAATGGTATTTTCTGAAATTTTAAATTACTTAGGTTTTCAATATAGAGACAAAGCCCAATGGCGTATACAAAAAAAATATATAAACAATGCAACTAACAATATACAAAAATAAAAAAAATATTTTTGTTCAAGATTGTAATCCCACGCAATTTATGTAAAAAAATATGAGAAAATGTTTTTATCTCCTTTATTTAAAAGTTGCATGAGACAAATGTATGAAGACTGTATGTAATTTTGTTATATACTTTTGTACGGTGTCAATTCAAGTCAGTCTAAAATCTTGTCCTTTGTGTATTCAATATTCATCAAACGAACTTTTTTCTCTATTTTTGATACTAGTATTGTTTGACAGAGTAAAATAAACATGTATCGTAATTACTTTTAATATTGGTTCTTTGTTTTCATGTGCTGCTAGTTTTTTTATACATATCTCTCAAAATTCTTTTCTACTACACTCACATTACCATCCACGTAGGTGATTTATACAATGATAGCTTTTTTTCAATTGCGTGTTATACCATGTACAATTCTTTAGTGCTTTCGCCCATATGTTATTATTTAGTGCCATCTACGTTTTGTGTGCATATATTTTTTTTGTGTATCAACGTAATTCTTGAAAGCAGGGGTCGTAAAAAATGAGTTTTAACGTAAATATTACTCCAGCAGTAAATTATTTTGCATTTTACTTATAATGAGTTCTATATATATAGTTATTTAATTTTTCTTGTCTTTTTTTCTTTTCTTTTAGGATGTAACGCAAGCTAATATTTTACAGTATTTTTCTTAAGTGTAGAAAAAATTTTTACGATTGTTCTGGTATAAAAAAGAATGTATGACGGCTTTTTTATATTTAAAAACAGTCCCATCAGTTAACTACGCCGAAAAAAAAAGCTAATGTATTAGTTATTATTTTCTATTAAATTCCAGCGGTTTTCTTTTTTATGATAAAAATTTATATTTTAGGTCGTTAATGGCAAATTTTAATGTGGTATCGAGATTCTTCAATTAAATTTTTTACTCATATATGCAATATCACAGCAAGTTGTACTGGCTATATGAATATGTACTTATCTTATTATATCTTTAGTTTTAATTACTACAAAAGGGTCTAACTGAAGATATACTCATTGTAAAAATTTGCATTATAATGGTTGATCAACTATAAAAGAATAATTGAAAAACAAATGAATACTTGACGTAGTCCTAAAATTACCTTCATCCGCAACACACGAATTGAAATATTAGTAGAAGAAGAATTATTATACGTATATACTACCGTAAACTCGCCAAAATGATTTTACTGCTATATTTCTCTAAAAATGGATAATTTATATAGTTATATTATTTTTTTGTAATACCATACGGGTTCATAAGTGACATGGAAAAAAGAATCCTATTTAAAACATTTAAATTTGTCTTTTTACACTAAATAAAATTTTACTGCGGTATCGTATTTCGATAATTTGTTTGTTTCTGCTCGACAATTAATCTATGGAAAAAAAGCAAAAATCAAGAGCATGAAATGTTAAATACGTTTGCAGGGTCTTAAGGTACTCAAACGATAAACAACGACATTTATCAATATTTAATACACTTTTTAATTACCCCATATAATTAATCTAATACGTATATTTGTTTCCTAAATTTACAGGGCGCATATTATACAGCGTTCTTAATCTTAATACGGGGAACAGTAATAGATAGAAAAAAAGAATCTCTTTTTAATATTGTAATGAAAAAAGATATATATGATGGCACGAAGAATATACACAAGAATTGTATTTTTATGCGTGTGCAACTCGTAAAAAATTTAAAAACTTATTTATAACGAATAAATACATTTAAATTCTTGCTTATACTTATTGTCTGTGTTTACTGTTCATATTATGTGAAAAATAGCACTGAAATGCTCTAAAAGATCTGTGTGTAAATTATTTATGACGTTTTAACATTGTTAAGCAAGCGCTTTATGCATATACAAAAAAAATGCTGAATTTGCTTAAATTTGTTTTTGAACACATAAAAAATCTAACCTAATGTATCTTAATATGAAACCAACTATACTATATGTCATACACTAGGTTTACAAAACGAAAAAAAATCAACGAGTAAAGATATGTACAATATTAAGTCAGTTAGAAACGTCAAAACAACGTTATATGTCGTTGAAAAAATGTTATTTGCGATTAACGTGTTAACGTAACGTTATAACTTAACGTCATAACTTAACGTTTAACTTAACCTTTTAACTTAACTTTTTTTTTTCACTTTTTAACTGTACTTATTAACTTAACGTTGTACAAAAAGCAAAATTTTACACGTATAGTTATGTAAGGTCTCGGATTGCCTCAATTAGGCGAAATCGCCATTTTACGTGTCGATTACAAAACCCCCTCTAAAAAACAAGATTTCGGTTGCTTTTTATTGTAAGGCAAACCAGAACCTTTTTTTTTTTTGCACGATGGAATTAGTGTTAGAGAAAAATGAAGTGTATACTCTTTTTAATCACAAGAACAAGTTTTTTATCAAACAGTTTGACGTATAAGAAAAATGTATATGAGAAGGAGAATTTATCTAAAATTTTTTCTACCATTTCTTTGGCTTGGTATAATCGGAAATTTACCGTACTGTACCGTCAAAATGTAAACTCATATCTAATAAGTGCAATTACATTACTAACATTTGTATTATTGACTCCGGCATGTTTTACCTTCAATTTACACATGTATACATTTTTCTTTATAATACATAGATGAAATATCATTTTTTGCTTATGGTGATACAAAATTTAGATATAATGCGCCTTTCAACACGTATCCAAATTACTTTAATTACAAACATGCAACTAATAAATGTAAAATTTTAGTTTTTTCATAAATTTATTGCAGAAAAAGCAGTTTTTGTCTTTAAAACACGAGTTTTTCTTACAAGATAAAATTTTTTGTAGATAAAGTACCATAAATGGGCATTATTACTCATGTGCATTTTTAAATTCGAAAAAAAATACTAATATTGCGTTATCCTGCGTATATATCTAAAAAGATGTATTAACAAAACCTTAAACAGGTTCTAGTTAATTTTTCACTTTTAGGCTGGAAAAAAATCTTTGGGTATAAAGACAAAAACAACTGCCAGGAAAATGGGATAATCATAGAGCTAGTAATTATGCTTGGGGATTTTTATATTAAATATCACGATTTAAGACAAAGCAAAATTC
>JAQFYM010005881.1:0-12527 GCA_034694785.1 Agrenia bidenticulata
AAATTATGTTAATGCAGGCCGACATATAGGAAATGATATTGTTATCAGTGATATCTGTCTAAAAATTTATAGTTGTTCAAAAAAACTAATGTCGATTTATTGAAGAAAAGATAAAGCAGCTGGCTAAGATAATGAATACATCAAGAAGAATTGTATAAAGAATACGAATAAGTAATTTGTAGTAAATAAATCTTGTTGAAAATGCTCCAAAAAGACAGTTGTTTAAAAAATCTACACCATTTATACTAGTTAAGGGGTCTAAAAAATCGCACCCCCCTGTATTATTAAATTCTTTATATTTTGCGTTTAAGATTGTACTTTACAAAAAATTAATGCCACGTTTTTAGTTTGCTTTTAAAAAATTGCTATGATGTATGGGCTAGTAAATTTGTTTCATTAAGGAATATGATGCTGCCATAATAAATAAAAAAGTAGTTTAGGCCATGTATGGTAGATTACCCATGGGTAAAAGGCGTTACCCAAAATGAATTTACTTCTCTCAATTAGACATTTTAAATCGCCCAAAATGGCCATGTCAATTTATAATTTTATACACGGCTTAAGACAGTGTAAAATTTTACCCACAGCATTATGTGTTTACCTATAGGTTAAAATGAATACAAAATTTACTCCACGGGTTAAAAGAAACTACCCATGGGTAAAATAAAATACATAAAAAAGTTAAAATTAGAAATTTTACCCATGGGTAAAATAGCATTATGATTTCGGGCTGTGATTCTACCAATGGGTAAATTACCATACACGGCCTTATTCTTATGATTTTTAGGTGTAATATTTTTCTTCTACTTTTCATATGATATAATTGGGGCGGACCAAATGCAGAAAAAATTTTTAATTCCAGACGAAATCGTATAAAAATCAGGGTTTTCGTTTTAAATGCATAATTTTTCTGCATTGAAAATTTCATTAGTCACTCTTAAATGTCTGGGATAATAATTTATGAATTTATTACTCAGTAAAAAATCATGTAGGAAACTGGTAATAAAACTATTTTATAGAAATGTATAAAACATGTGTATTTTTAAACGGAACCCCGACATGTAGGCTTGGTGCACTTTGCCCCGAAAGTGCATTTTGCCCCAAACGTATAAAAAAAGCCAAAAATGGAAATCTAAGGACACAGACATTGAAATCATCTAAAAATACATTTAGTGACAATGATCCCGAAAAAAATGAAACTAAAAATTTACGCAAAGTAACAGGAATTTAGAATAATGCCTACTAAAGTAAGAAAAACCGCATTAGCAGCAATAACGCACACTGGGTATGAGATTTGGATATTTTTCCACAGTGATATATCTAGTACAAAGTTACTATTTTGCGCCAAATCCTATTTCAATAGAAAAAAAAACCCTTTCCGTGCTAAAACATGTATATTTGCACTAAACATGCAAATCATACTGTTATACAATTTTTTATTGTCATATAGACTGCAATTATTTTTTTTCTTTACCTAACACTAACCCTACTCCTAACCCTGCCACTAAACCCTGCATACTCTCAACACAGTTGAAACAATGGTTTTTTAGTTCATCTACGTTTACTTTTTTTTTTTTTTTTTTTGGGTGTTTTTTTGGTTTAAAGTTTTTTTAATTTTTTTTAATTTTTTTTGGTATTATTATCAATAAATGTATTTTTTGATGATTTTTATGTCTGTGTGCTTAGATTTACATTTTTACCTTTTTTTATGCGTTTGGGGCAAAATGCATCTTCGGGGCAAAGTGCACCAGCCCTATTTTTATATACCCATGGGTAATTTATTGCGTCGAAACGATAAGCAAAAATACCCATGGGCATTTTACCTTTAGGTACCAAAAAAATGTTTTTGTTTTTTACCCATGGGGGTTTTAAAAACCCATATTACAAAAAAAAAATACTGCCTATTGGTACCTTTTCTTTTATGGTATAATTTTACCTATTGGTAAGCCATGGGTAAATAAATTTCCACTCTATTTTTTTGCTTAATAAATAGACGCGAAAGATTAGAACGGAGAAACCTAACAAAAAGAAACAAATTTTGCTGTCATTCCAAGCCAAAAAAAACTAATTTGAAACGGAGAAGATCTAGATTATAAAAAATTTTTGCCACAAATAGCCATGAAAGTGCAATCTTTATAATAATTTATTAACAGATATGCAATGCAGAAAAAATGGGGTGTTATTACCTAGGCTACAATAACAGGGTTTAACTTAAAACAAGTCAAAAAAAAGTATAAATACCTGTTTTAAAACTACTCATGAAAAGAAAATCGTTTTAGAGCAGGATAAGTCCTAAATAGTTATAAATATTACAAGATATTCAATCAGACTGCTTTAGAAATTGCCAGATTTACCGGTGAACATCTTAGATATTTACAAATTTGAGTAAAATAAACGAAGACTAAAAAGCCTTCAAGTAATGAATAAACCAAAATTTTATTGTGATACGCGCATGTATTATTTTATATTTTTTTTTCCTTTGGGTATTAAAAAAAACAATATTCTTTTTAGCATCTTACCCATGGGTAAAATTATATATTTATACCCATGGGTAACGTCTTAAATTTACCCAAAGGGTTTTTTAAAATACCCATGGGTAGGGGTTGTAAAAACTGTCGGATTTGCAAAAATATTATAGCCAAAAGTGCCTCATATACATAGACAACTATATGCAGATTACATACGGTAATAAAACTACGAGTTACGTAAGTATTTGCCATTGAATAAGTCCAAATCACATAGCGTTGCGTTTTTCCGTTAAGAAAAGTGTAAATCCAATCGATTTTAAAGCCCCTACCCATGGGTATATAAAACTTCACGCCTAATATACAGAAAGTAGTACTTTAGATTTTACAGTTTCTAGTTTTTTTACGAAAACACATATGAGGATTATCATATGCTATTTAAAGGGTTAAAAAATTTGCATATTGCAAGTTGTCTTTCTTATTATAATGTTATCCCTTTTATGGCACTTTTTTGAAGTATTTAACATTTTATAAATAAAACAATTACTTATGTCAATATTTATGTTACGTATTTTTTTTTACTTTTTTCATTTTGGTATATTTTTTGCCTCAAGCTAAGTTTAACCAAAACCATATATGGGGTTATTAGACATAAAAATATTTCAAATTTTTTAAATGCAGAATCTGGCAGAATTTTTATTTTAAATGCAGAAAGTTGCAGATTTTTTCTGCATTACTAATCCTCCCTAGATATAATATACTATGTTATTATGACAAATGATTGACAGTTTACTACTATAATTAACGCTTTAATGCTTTATAAAAATCTTTTAAATTTAAACTTGTAGTTCAAGCTTTTTCTTGTACAATAATAAAATAGTAATATTTGTACATTTGTATTAGATTGCATATATATGTCCTTTTAACTATTTCAATATCTATAACAAGCCAAATTAAGAGTTTAATTGCATAAGAAGCATGATGACTCTATTGATAATAGATTTTTGTGGGCATCTTAGCAAGTAAAGTAGATAAATTTTCCACTGTTCAAATTATTGTTTGATGTTTTGCTAACATCTTTTTGTTGTATTTATATATATAAAATAAAACCTGAAAAATCGATGAAAATAAAAACAGTTATAAGTTGCACTATAAATACTTGGTAATAATAACTCTTAAGTTATGGTATAATTTTATGTGCCTTTAAACAAAGAAAAAAAAAATTAAATAAAGAAAGAAAGAATTTTAACATCCAATAAAAAATATTCCGCAAGTATTTAGAATTGCAAAAACGTAGCCTATACTAAAACAAAATATTAAAAGTATAAATATAAATATATTATGTTGCATAAAAACTTATATTCGCAACATATGTAGAACTTTATACTAAAAAAGCGTTTACTTTTATAAGCATGTGTTTTTAAAACTTTTTCGTCCGAACATTTTTTCTTTTCTGTCGACTAGCGAACGAATTAAATCAATAAATTACAATGGACTATAAATTCATACTATAAATATGCGTAAGCATAATTTCAAATTTTTATAAGACACAAAATACCAGGCATAAAGCAAAATAGTCATCACTTATAAAATTGCATTCACCTCAATCTGAGTCGATAGTATAAAGTAATTTTTTTTATGTAACATTAATATTTTAGCATATAAATTTTGTATAATTTCTATAAGGTAATTCTATAAACAAGATGTAAAAATTGCACCTAATATGTTGTATACATTGTTAATTTAATAATTTTTGCTTATACGTCGTATTGTGAATTTTAAGTTTTTCCATAAATGTTAAATTTAACAGTTAAAAAAGCGTTTGAAATTTGCGTTATGTATTTATATACAGCGCAAAAAAAAAAATATATATTTCAAAAAGAGTAGATAATAAATATTCAGATAAGGCAAATTTTGCGGTTTCATGTATGAATATTTTTCGAACGCAAAATTCAAAAAAATTAATCAATAAATAAAACATATACTTGTGTTATAATACGTATGTTTATATCCTTAGTTTACGTGTGACATGTAGCAATATTTTGTCTATAATAACGAAAACGATTTTTTTACGAAAACATATCCGAATGAACTAGCCAAAATACCATAAACTTAGAAACTCTTTTGGTTGTATTTTTTATGGTTTGATTGTTCTAAATTATAAACAAAGATATAAATATTTTAATTAACTTTATTCCAAATGAAACTATACACTTATGATTTTTAAATTATCCAAGATATGCCTAAAGCGAAAGTTAAAAATGTGTTCAAGTCAGATGTCATGCTTTTCACGTTGATAAAAGACATTGTGGTTGATGCATTTTTAGCTATGCGTAGTAAATATTTAAAACTCTTTTTGGGGTTTTTTTCATCGGTTTAAAAGTAGGGATTCCAAATTCCGGGATAAATAGAGCCAGAGAACAAAAATAACATGTTTTTGCGTTCCCGGGAAGCGAGATATGCATTTCAAGAAAAGAGATTCGGGATCACTTAAAGCGAGATTAGGGCCGGGAAGCGAAATTATTTTTATTACAGGCAAATACATCGTTAAAAGATAGACAATACAAATTTTTAAAGCACAGCTAACAAAAATTCTTTTTGTGTTGTGAAAGTTGATCGTATTAATATAGGTTGGCTTGAAATAAAATTGAGAAGCCTGCGTAAAAACGTACACAAGAAAAAATCATAAGTTTAAGAAATGTGGTATACACGCAACTTTTTTATGACTTGAAAGTCGAAATCTATTATAATTTTTTTCTACTGAATATTCTCTGTAAATAGTTTAATAGCAATACTATGGTATGCGTAGAAATATCCATATAGAATTTGGGTTTTTTTTTTTAGTATAAATTTACGTAGTATTATTTATTATTTGTAAAAACAAAAACGCCTAGCAGGCACGGGCCAAATAACATCCTTTAAGGCTATAATAGCTAGAGTATTGCATGTCCGACTTTTTTTGTATCCGATATCCGATCCGACTTCAGATCGGATCGGATAATTGCAAAACCTGTCGGATAGTAAATATCCGAAATTATCCAAAATTATCTGAAATATTTGACTTTTTTGTGATTTTTTGTTCAAGACTATCAAAAATATCAGCACAGAATATACAAAAAAATATAGATATATTTAGCAACCTTGATATCAGATAAGCCAAAACAAATATCTATTTTTTCTTGTACATTATTTCTTTTTTATTTTTTCAAAATGTCTATTAGATGATACCCTATGTTTATCAAAATGAAAATAATATAATCTTACTAAACAGAAATTGTAATAGAAGCGATTTTTATACTTTTTTTATAGGAGTTAAAATACCCACATAAAAAAATAAAAAATGATTGGGTTCTTCATTCGTAAAAAATATATTGTGCAATCTTTATTATATGAATGACCGGAATATACATCCTGTCCCAAATAAAACTTTTGCATAACGCATTTCTATTGCAAAGGTAGCAGTGTATGCATAATACTAAATTCTCTTTTTGTAATAATAAGTTTTCTATTAGAAACTAACAATATAGAATTAAAGTAAACGCGTAAAAACCAAAAAGTTATATTTTTTTGAACAAAATTGAGAATCAGCTGTGTATGTTAAAAAGCCTATTGCATAATGTTTTGGACGATTTTTTATATTAAATAACGTAAAAAACTGTATAATTTTTTTACAAAAAAATGCTATGCAAAATTAAATTCAGTTGTTCTTTTTAAACAACTTTTCAGTTGAAATGTATGTCTTTATTTGCGCAGTAAAAAAGGCTCGCTGGATACAAACATTATTTATCATTTTTCTATGTACGCATTTTACACAAAAAACCCCCTTTTTTTCAGATATTTCGGATATCGAATAAATTATCCGATTTTCGTCAGGTTTGGATCGGATCGGATAACTAAGAAATCAAAAATTGTTCGGTCGGATCAGATATCCGAAACCTATCCGATGCAGTACTCTAATAATAGCATGAAAACTTACATGCTTTTCAGTAATAAAAGGTTTAGATACAAGATATATTCGTTGCTGCACGCAAAAAAAAAATCTTGTTATCTTGTGGCTAAAAAGGATTTGCTACTTTATAATATTTCTTTTTCTTGATATTTTATATGGTATTATTCTATTAGTAAAATAATATAAAATAAACCATGCTTTTTAAAACTGTAAAAATATGCCTTTAAGACAGTTTTACATGCAAGTGATGACAGATATTTTTGCTCTGTAAATTGTAAAAACAAATATTTTTTTGGATGTATTTCGGCGTATAATTACTGTAATTATTGATTTTAAAAAAAGGTCTTTTTATTTAAAATTTGATTTTCTTATATAGTAGTGTAAGGTTTATATATTAAAATTATAATAGTATTAAGACAACTGCCCATTCTTAAAAAAACTTATCATTAAAGCTTTAAAAATACATCGCAAAAAATGATAGAGTGTAATGAGAAGTTTTATTCAAGCGCAAAAACGTTTTTTAAAAAGAGTGTCTTTTATATGACATTTAAAATTGTTTTATTTGTTTTATTGCCTCTTTTTTTGACATTGCGCAAAAAAAGACATACAATTGCATTTTAAAATGCAAAAACCTAATCTATATGAATTTAAGTTTTGTTTACATATTTATTGCATACATTCATATTACAAAAATGTATTTTCGTCCACATGGCAGTGGCGCAGCCAGAATTTTTTTTATCTGGGGAAGGGGGGGTTTCAAGCAAAAAGATAAAAAAAATAGTAATCCGACAAAAATCTATTTTATAAAAAATAATTTTAGCAAATTTTGCAAAATTTTAATTTTTTAAGCTTTTTTGCTTTAAACTTTTACCCCAAATTTTAGCACCCGCCTATAATTCATCGCAAAAAAATTTTTGAGAAAGGTAAAAACCAGGCACGTAGCCAGAACTCAAAATTTGAAAAAGAGGGGCCCCAAACCTAATTTTGTATACAAAAATAGGGGCCTTTTTGTAAAAAAAAGATAAAAAAGTATAATATTTATTTCATCTAACATAGAAGAATCAGAGAAACAAAAATGAAAAAAAGTTATTTTTTAAATAATTTGTGCTTATATAATTTACAACAAAAACCTAAAAAGAGGGGCCGCCTAGGTACGGGCCCCACTTCCTACGTGCCTGGTCACAATCTTCTGAACAGCCTTTCTAAATACGCGCATGCCACATGAAATTAATACAAGAACTTGTGTTGGATTTGTAGGGTATTCTGATTTTGCATAGTTAAAAAGTAAGTTTTGGTGGTTTTTGTTTAAGATTATGTTGTTAATGTTGCATTTTAATATAAAACATGCATATATTTTACTGCAACATAACTAATAATAAAAAAAGGAAGTTAAAATATAACATGCTTTTTTTGTTTTTTCCTAGCTTTTTAATACTTAATTGAATTATTGTTGATCTTTAGGTGTGATCTACACTTAAGTACATTGATTTGGGTTTAATAGTATTAAGGCCGTGTTCTTTTACTTCACTACATGAAATTCGAAAGGTAAAAGTCGTCTAAAAAAATTGCTACAGGGTCTTGTGCTATATGAAATGGGTAATATTTATGCGGATGAAAAAAATTCACTATAGTGAATTAGTTTTTCAACTTTGAAAATTAAAAAATAAAAAATCACTATGGTGATTTTTCGATATAGTTTGTCACTATATCGAATATTTTAAATACAGTATAATCTCTATCAATGAGATATAAAATGGCGTTATTTATACCCCTCCAACAATGAGAAATCTCATGGATAGAGACAAGAATTTAATAAATAAGAAAGGATAATTTAAAAAACCATACGAAGTCTATTAAAATTTATAATATGTTTTTGTATTTCTTCTTGCTTAATATTTGTTCAATTTTGTTTTGCAAAGAAAATACATCAGTCAAAAGCTCCGGATATTGTATTTCTACTACTGACTTTAGATCGGTTAAACTTTTAAACGTAATATTATCGTCCGAACATTTTTGTTTATATTTCCTTTTGCTCCCGGATTTTTTTTTCGCATTTTCAATCATACTGAGAATCCATTTTTCATTATTCTCTGTAAATCATCTACCGATAGACATTCTTCTGCTGTCAACTCTTCCTGAACGGGGCATGCTTTCTTCATGTTATGCATATAATCTTTAAATTCGTGTTTTAAGCTTGTGGTATTCTCTTTTACTGTGGCGATCTCTCTTTTAACCGATTCCAACAATTTATAATTCTATTTTGCTTAACCGTATTCCATGCTACAAATATTTGTTCAAATGCTGCTTTTAAATCGAAATAGCGTTTTTGTATATTTACCTGTGTTCTTTTAAATACACAATAACCTTGTTGATAAATGCTTTCTTATAAAATCTTAAGGTTTGCTATAGTCCCTTGATCTAGCGGCTAGAGAAAACTCGTTGTTACGGCTGTAAAAAAATTATTTATATATCTGGATACTAATTAGCTCTATGTTAAGCAAAATCGACTATGAAACTAACAATTTTCCTTTTCTCTTTATCCAGATCTGCATTCCACGGCCTTAAATATTTACTAAAAATTTCTCCAGTCATCCAAGACGACTTTTAACTTTTGTATGTGCAAGTAAAGACGACAGTTGATATCTCTCTAAGGCAATGTGGTTTTGCACGGTTTCCAATTACCAAGGGGGGTTTTATGCCTGCAAGACTCACTGTGAAAAAAAAGTTAAACGATTCTTTATAAGTGTAGTTCCTTTTTGGTTTGACTTGTTATTGCGTTACTTATTTATCCGGCATTTGCTGCAGTATAAGCCAGTTTCATTTCTATTGTAACTATCAGCAGCCGAATATGTATGAAATATATTTCTTATTCTCTGAATATAATTTTTGACTGTTTCTTCACATGCTGACGCGGCTTCACCACACAGCTTTTTATACTCCAATCCATATTTTATTCAGTTTTGCGTAACATCTCGCTGATGCCTTAACTTCCATCATCTCTAATTTCCTTGAATAATCTATTGCTAGCTTCTTAATATAGTTTAGAGTATTAATTCGCATATTATCATTGGCAAAATTGTATTGCTGTCTGCAAATAATTGTTAAATCGATGATATGGGCCCTTCTATTAAATGTTTCTGTAATTAGTGCCATATGTCTTGACTCATCGCTCCATCGCTCAGAAATATCAAACCCCATGGAGTGGTCAGTATTATTTACCTTAGAAGCATTTTTTTCCATATATTTCGCTGCATGCGTTTGTCTATCTAAAACTAAATTCATATATTCATGTTCACGTATCTTAGTATTTTCCGTTGTTAAATGACTAGGGCCCTCAAAATATCCGCAGGTCAAAAAAAAAAGCATTAAGAATAAAAATAAAATAGCTTTGAACTAGCTTCGTTTAGCTTTTCATTCTGTCTGTGTTTTCATCGTGTTTTAAGACGTATCGGTGGATTTTCAGTATTTGATTCAAGCAATTTCATATTTCTTATTTTTTTTGGTTTATCCCCTTAAAAATGGAAGAAGAAACAATTGCGGAAATAAACCTTAAATTAATCAGTTAGTGTCAAATAATCTATATGAATATACATAAGACTACCCAAATTATAGTACTGTAAATAATTGTGTTTATTGTAAACCGCGACAACATGTTTTTAAGGTAACATCGCAAACAAGTGTTGCTTTCTTTGACAGACTTAAATTGTCAAAGGGCATATTACAGCATTTAAATTGCCATTAGAATTTAAAACAAGACTAAAAAGCATAAAAAATGGTGATTTGGCGGATGAATTTCAAGCTGACTTCACAGTTTTTATGACAGCATGTAATATCCAAAAAAATCTATGTGATGGCTTGTTTTTGAAGCGGTTTTTAAGAAAATGAACAGGTAAGCACATCTATATTTCTAATAATTAGCGATATACTATTTCACCGAAATTATTTGCTACAAACTAAGCAAAATATATAGTTTTTTTTATATCAAGGATTTTTATTTGATCTTCGATGAAACACAAGATACCAGTAAAAGCAGAAATTTAAATATTTTAATTGGGAAATGTGGATCTGAATCACGATCAAAGCCCCTTTTACTTAAAACTTTTGAAATAGAATCTTGCATTTGCCAGAATCTGTTCAACGAGTTGTAATGTGTGGTTAATGCTATTTGTCGAGATTTTGCAAGAACACTTCATTTATGGTTGCTTGTTTCGGATCATGCATCCGCGTGTATTTTGGCTGGGAAACTTACATAAAAAAGAGTTTAAAAAAGTTTATCATGTCTCTTGCCTTGCACGCGCTGTGCATTTGATATCCTCAGAATGACTAATTTATTTTGATTATGTTAACGAATTCGTTACATAAATGAAAAAAATTTTTACGAATAATACAAAAAATGTGAATCTATATAAAAAAGTTACTGATCTGTCACTAATCAAATGTCGTTTTCTTTGCGGTGGTGTATTTGGCTAATGTGTTGTGTTCTACTTTATCAAAATTATGAAAAAATTGTAAAAATTGTAAATTTATTAGATAAAAAAAAAAACAAGATAAAAAATATAATATCAAATGTACGGTTGACGAAACAACTTAAATTCGTTCAATCATATTTATATGTGGCAAAAATCAATACCCTTTTAGATGATGAAAATTTTTTGACTCAGGCCCAAATAGATTTGAAGAAAAATATATTAGAAAAACGTAGTAACAAACCTTTTTATTATAAGTTTAGCTGTTCCCTTTTTTCGAATCCCGATTTTAGAACAATATCTAAAATTCTAGATGAACCGGAAAATGATTCTTAGGAGTGGGCAAATGTTTTTGCCAATGACTAGTTGTGAAGTTGAGATAAGCTTAAGTGCTTACAATCGTATTTTTGTAGACCAGCGGAAAAGCCTTAAGATAGAAAATATTTTCATGTTTGATTTTCTAATTATAATGATTTCACAAACATAGGAGGACAATAAAAAAAACAAAGTAAACGTATTTTAGCTATATCTTTTTATTCATATTGTTTTTATTACACATCATATACTTATATACCACCAATATTTTTTTACGGAAATTTTTTAATTTTACCGAAATTTTCAAAAAAAAAGTGTTTTTTATACTTAATTAGTATTTATATGCCTATTTTATTTTATGCGTCCCAATGCGTCTCTGCGGGCCGTTTTGCGTAAATTTGCGGTTTTCTTGTAGGCCCTATTCATGACTGTCAAATACAAATATACTTAGACCTAAATCAGGTCTTTGCATACTCAAACCACATTTACTGCACACCATGTTCAACTTCTGCATGTATTCCATCCGTAGGTGTTCTTTTCTGTGTCTGTAAGTCAAATCACTATCTTCTGATGTTTTACTACATGTTGAGGGTATATAACCAGGATATTAATGTGCTTTTTCTGTGAAACAGTAGCTTCGAATAATTTTTTATGTGGTTGTTTATAGCAATGATATGTTGCAGATGATATTTTTTATTTATCAATGATATGTGCCATCTCAATCTTGTTAGTTAGATCGGATCTTAGATGTGTTTTTTTGTTTAGGGCTTAGATATGTTTTGCTTTTGTTTCTCATCGGCAGAATCATAATTTTAATATTTTGAGGGGGTAAAATAAATACAGAAAAATTCGCATAGAGAGAGTATAGGAAAAATTAAAATGGTTTTAAAAAGTAAACTCAAAGCCTTTAAAGGCATACTGCACTGCCAAAAAATATTTTTAATAAAGGTTTCAAATTACACGTATGTTTGTTTGGCTAGTTAATACTGTAAATCAATTTATATTTATATTATCTTTTTACAACTATCATTTAGTACGTTTTCTCATATAAGGGAAGACTCATGGTAGGATATTTTACTGTACCCCTAGTAACTATGATAAGATTAAACTAGACAAAAAAAACAATGCTCGGTAGGTGATCAAATTTAGATAAATGTATACAATAGTAAGATATGAGACATCAGAGGTGATGCCCACAAATTAAAGTCTCTGTGGGATACTGCCGCCTAAGTATACTATAAACATATATGATCGAAAACAGTGGTGTACTGGTGAGGGAGGGGGGGGGGGGGTAATGGACGGGGGTAATACCCTCCTAAAAAAATATACCCA
>JAQFYM010005882.1:0-12522 GCA_034694785.1 Agrenia bidenticulata
ATAGTTTCGTTTTATAAAATAAAAATTCTAGACTTTATTATAGGTTTAAAACAATGATAAAATACTGTGACTGTAATTTATAAGTAGGCATTAATTTTGTATTTTTTCGGTACGCAGAAAACCCTTGCAGAAACTTTAAAAGCATTCTGCTGAAGTGGCATATTTATGGGGGATTGAGGGCTTGCTTTTATGAAGGTCTAATCGTGGATTTTAGACTAAAATTTCGGGACATAAATTCCGAATTTTAGTCTCAAATCCCGGGATTATTATTTTTAGAAGTTCGTTATAAAAAATTTTGTAAAATTCTTGTTAGTATTTTTTTTGAAATCTAAAAACAGCTGCCTTAATACGTCAAAACATATTTGAGCAACACATTTTATCATGCAAAAAACACTATTAAAAATATTTAATAAATGGTTTGTTTGCTTTTAATCGTATAACAAGAAAGCCATAAATTGCATGCCTAAAACATGTAAACACGACACAGGTTACTAGTCTTATAGATAAAAAAGCCTTTTTTTACGCGCTATGAATCAGATTGGCTAAGTTCAAGTTATAGTAATTATTTTATACATCGAAGTTGTTTTTTACCTATATTTTTAACGGATAAGCTACCTAAAAATTGCTATTTTTGTAGGTATTTTAATACCGCTTTAGTACTGGAAAAGTACTAAATCCCGGGATTTTTTATTTTTAAATTTCATACTCCGGGATTATAAATTACAAACTAAATTGGACACCCTAATGCTTATCAACCATCCTCCGATAAAGAAAAAACATTTTTTGAAAAAATTATACTTTAGAACTTTTTATAAGCATTAAATGACGCATTGAGCGTGAAAGAAAACAACAACGCAAACAATTTTTTAATGATAATTAGTTTTCATTTTATATACAATAAATTAATGCTTTTAAAATTATTCCGATTTAATACAAATAAACATCTATGAAGGAATTTCGGTATAATGAATATTTTGCTGTAGTAGAAGGTTTCTTTTTTTCAGATTACCATCTGTGGTAAGTTGTAACCAAAAAGAAAAAAAATTAAATCAGGTAGGAAAAAGAAAAATGTTTATTTATATAAGTTAAAGATGACTAAATAAATATCTAATTAAAAATATTTATGTATGTTTTTACTTTTTTCTAAGCAACAAAATGCTATTTCAAATAGAAAAAAATAATGACAAATACCGACAAAGTAATATTTCATTTTAACTAATAAAAGGACGCACAGCATGCTTTTGTGATATACACAAGCATGCTTTTACTATAGAATAACATTTTTGTTCATTAAAAGGTATTTAAATGATTTTTTTACATGAAGTATATATCTCCGTATAAATCAATACAAAAAACACATTAAGAGCTTGATTAAGCCATATTTTGATTTATAAAATCATTTATGTTATTAATTTACAAGTCACATTTCAATATTTTAAAAACTGCTATACAACGCATTTTTTACAAACAGAAAAAATAGTTGAACTATTTTTTTTGTTGGTTAATCAGGGCGGATTACGGGGGGTGCCCTGGGGGCACGGGCACCAAGGCCCCCGGGTTAGAGGGCCCCAAAAACTTATTTTAAGCCTTTTTTTTTGTTGGTAAAAATAGAGAACTAGTTTATGCAAGTACAATAAATTGTAATTTTCATACAGAAAAAGATTTTTAAAAAACAGCTTCTAAATTTATTTAGTGTTTTTTTATGTATTTATAAAAGCGAATTTTGCAAATTTTTTTACTCAATATTCAATATTTTTCAATGAATCGTTTTTTTTAACTTGTATAGTAAAAAAATGTATATTTAATTATAATCAATGTAAAAAAAAAAATTAAACCGAAAAAATTGCGATACTTCTTCTGACTGCTATTTTTAGTACACATACTTTATAATCATCCACAATTACGACGAGCAAAAAAAAAATAAAAAAAATTAATGTTTACTGCTTTTTAAAAAAACTGCATGGATAATATTTTGTTTGGTTTTACACTACTGTTAAATAATAAGGTATGTTTCGATATTTAGGTTTAGTAGAGGCGACTTGTTTACTGTGTAGTCGTGCACATATGCACACTATAATTTTATATTTTATATGTTTACCTCTTTGCATTTAGCAAAACATCAAACAGATAAATCATACGTTTTTTTGCGTCTATTTAACTGTGTTTTCCGCTAAAATAAAAAGACATTTTTTTTATGACAGTTAAAATTTTGCTTTTAAAAATGCTTTGTCTGTGTAAATAATCTTTAAAAATAAATGATAAAAATGTATTCGTTGCAAGTTGTTCATACCTTGTGTCAAAATTGTTATTTTTTAGTACACTATGTAACTATAAAACGTAAAATTCATATGCATTTATTTTGTATTTTTATAGCATAAAATGCGACCTCGTTTTTTTTTTAATTTTTACTGTGGGGTAAGTTTTGAGATTACTGCAGTAAACGTGTCATTTAATCACTTTTTTTATTTGATTATAATTCTTTTTAGTATAGACAAAACAGCAAATGAATCGTATTGAAATTATGTTTATAAAAACGAAAATTGTTTAAAAATGTACATAATTTTACTCAGTTTCAAGGAATCTTTACAATTATTTGCAACCAAAATTGTTATCAACTAATTTTTTGGTGTGTAATACCTACCATTCTATGGATTCTATACGTTCTTTTTTACAATTTTATGTTTTTTTACATTTAAAAAATATAATGAATATACGCCAAAAAATATGAATTTTTTTTCTGCTGACTTTATATTGCTCAAACTATAAATACAGATGGTAGCATAAACAAAAATAAAAATTTTGAATGGATCACTGTCTACCACTAAAAAAATTAAAAAATGAAAAAAAGGGGGCCCCAGAAAAAAAAGTGCCTTCGGGCCCCCGTAAATGTAAATCCGTCCCTGTGGCTAATAATAATAAATGCAGTTTATATAATTAAGAAAGCTTTTTTAAGTTTTTTTGTCTGTACCAAGGTTGTGCTGGTATTATTATGCATTAGATTTCCGTTTATTTACTATGGATGAAATGGTTTTTTCGTAAATAATGCTCCGCATAAGTTCATAAAATTTATTAAAAAAAAATACGCAACAGTAAAATTGCGTGTTACTATATATTTTGATGTCGTATAAGATTTTTATTACGTTTTAAAAAAATTTTTTGCTGGTAAAAAAAACCCAAAACCAGGTAATTTGCAAATTTTCAAAAAAAATGCTAACGAGAATCTACCAGTAAAGCTCTTCGAACATAATAAATAAACAAAAAACCTTTATTAAGTACGCTGCAGTTAACTTTTTATATTATATAACCCCATTGTAAGTATTATATGTTAAAAAAACCCCTAAAAGATATATGGATTTTTTTGTCAGTAAAATGCGTAGAAAAAAAAAATAATTTTAAAATAAGAATTGGCTTTTTTTACTGTACGTCTGTTTAGCATCTAAGCTTCCTGCTGCAAAAAATTGTCTTTGTTAGAATTTTATATAAAAATAAATCCATATTTACAAAAAAGTTCCTTGAACAAATATAGAAACAGCATAAAATAACTAAGCACATATAAAGAGAAATACAACCTGAAACATATAAAAACATGCATAAATAAACGAAAATGCAAAATAAAACACTGCTTTAAATGTTACTTGTTAAATGATATTTGAATCTTGCACTGTTTATGTACAAATATGCCAATGTTGTACCTGTAGAAATTTGTACTTGCAGTGTTTATTGACGTATTATAACTTTTTTATGCAGTTCGCACTTTAAAAAGTTTAATTCACAGCATTTAAGTAATAAAAACTACTTTTGGATAACTAAAAGTATAATAAGTTTTTTAAAATGTCTTTATCTTTTACAAAAGTTTTTACCACAAAATAACTTATACTTTTTTTCAGCAAAAAAATTTTTTTATACAAAAAAATACAAAAAAACACATGGTTTTTTAGTATACCTTTCTATATGTGAAGGTGTAAAATTTTTTATCTCTGTACTAGTTTTTGAGCAAGGGCAGCGCTCCAGTATAGCTTAGCCCAGCATTAGGAGATAACGACGGTCTTACATACAATAATGCATTCATAAAATTTTTTAAGTGGTAAAATTGTAATAAATTTTTTGGTTTTTTGATTTCTCGACTGTTTTTTGTACAAAAATATTTTTAATTTTTACAATTTTTAAGGGAATTAACATATGCTCTTCTATTAATATTGTACTATGTTAGGATCTAAGTAGCTATGTTATAGCGCGCTATGTGAAAAACCATTAATCGCATCTTTTTTGACTAATTTTCAGAAAAAAAATATTACTAAAATTTAACCGTATTTTTATGTTTTTACATGCTTAGAAAAAGTTCTTTACAATTTAAAAGTACGTAAACAAGTATAAAACTGATCTGATTGTAATTTTGCACATATAAAGTTATAAACAATTTGTTTTTGCTAAAATCATCGCAATGACTCAGACGCAAATTATAGAATACAATAATTTATTATATGATATACACCTCGCGAAACAATTACGACTTATACCTATACAAAAAGTTTCAAATATCGAAAAAAATACAAATTTACTGTTGCTAAAAAAATGGAAATTTTTGTTTTTGTACAAATAAAGGGCCAAATTTGTTTTTGTACAAAAAGACGCCAATATTGTGTTTTTAAAGAATTTTTTTTAGTGTAAGTTAAGAATTTTTTTTTTGTCTTTTACAAAAAAAATAAGGAGCCCCCTTCAAAAAATCCTTAGATACGCCACTTTTCTGCAGTACTGTTAGAATTAATGACTTAAAATCTTTGCTTCCTTTAATCATGCTTAACTTTTTTAATGTTGGTATTACGGCAGTAGATCTATATATTGCGGTTTTATTTTCAAATATTGATTTATCGAAATTGAAATTTTTTCTATAAAAAGAAAAATGTAATGCTAAATGTCAATAATGCAAATCCGGCTATTAAAATAACAGTAAGCTTTTAAATTGGGTGTTTCAGTGGGTAATCGCAGAAAACCAAATAAACGCAGAACATATATATAATTTTTTCACCAATTATTTATATTTACGTTTTGAGATTTTTGGTAGAAATTAAGACCGGTCCTAAAATAATTAGCCCGAATATATACATTCTGTAATATTTTTCGTTTCATAAACGACTCTAAACAAAGTTTTTTGGTCCTTGAGCACGATCTTGTATAAAATAGACACTTAAATTAGACCATCAATGATTGCGGTTTTGTTTATGCAGTTTTTCATTCAAATCATTTACTTCGCTTAATTTTTTTAATGGCACATCTAAAGAATTTTATAAAAGTATCCAAGATTATAACACATCTACTTATAGTTTATTATGTTTTTTTACTACATATTTACAAAAATCTAAACAGAACATCGAAAAATCTGTCCGATAAATAGAAACAACCGCAGTTTTCCTGACAATATAATATGATACAAAAAACATTTTTTTCAACATTATCTAACCAGACAAATATTTTTTTATAGATTAAACGAGCCTTTTGAGTCTAAATTTCTCTTCAGAGGTCTGAAAAATGAATGGAGTTTTTTTAGTAATGTTTTTTGGCTATAGTTATATTTTTTAACCTTTTATAAAAATGAATTTTAGCTTTTAATAACTAAAAGTACGTATGCTAAAACAAACAGTGATTTATATGTTTAAAATGCACTTTGTATAGCGCTTATTGCCTAAAACACTTAAATTGCTAAAAAAAATGTTTTTACAATTAGATATAGACATAACAAGCTTTTTTGCAGAAAAGAAGTTATTTATGTAAGTTAGAGCCTTAATAAATTTCTAGGTAAAACGCGTCTCATATCAGTTGTCTATGTTGCAAAGTTTTCAATTGCATGGATCGTAAATCAGTGCGGTTTATTCTTGATATGCAATAAAATATGAATTTTTTTTTAAAAATGCCTATACTATGTCATTTCCATGGTTAAAAAAAGGATTACAAATAATAAGCCTTTTTTAAATTCAAGGCTAAGAATAAACTATAAAAAATGTTTTTCTTGGGATTATAAAATATTTTAATATATTTTTGTCAAAAAACAATTGTTATACTAATGTATACTTATTGTATAACTAGATCCCTTTTATAATATACCAGGAGTATGACCACCGCTAAAAACGACATATAAATTCTTTTTGAAAAAATGCGTATCTGATAAAAAAAGAATGTTTTAGCTAGTTATAAAGGGCAGTATTGTCGAAAAACATAAAAATATACATAGTTCTTCAATTTTCATCTTCTTTTATGAAAAATTTATATTTTAATACAAGTTAAGCACAAACTACATTTTCTTTTTAACTCCCACCCCAATAAAAAAAGTGTGTCGTAGATGAAGTAATGACGTATAAAAACCAGGCACGTACTCAGAAACCAAAATCTGAAAAAAGAGGGGCCCCCGAACCTATTTTTTGATAAAAAAAACGAGGCGCTTTACAAAAAAAAATTAATAAAAAGAAGATAAACCTATTTCGGTTAACACAGAAGAATAAATGAAACGAACAAAACAAATGTATATTTTTAAAATGATTTAAAATCATATAATTTACAAAAAAGGGCATAAAGGGGGGTCCCCTAGGTACGAGGGGCCCCTCTTCCTACGGGCCTGATAAATATGTCATAAAAACATAATATGAACATAATATAAAAACACATTAAAAAACTTTAATAGAGGTTAACTACAGCAAATATGATTATTTCACTCACCTTTTACTTTTCTGTATTTGTAAATCATTGTCATATCTTTTCTCGTGTTTTATTTTTTCAAATTTTTAAAAAACCAAAAAAAAACATGTTAAAATCAAGAAATACACATATAAAACGCATTTTTCCAAAAAATTGTCTATGAAGTGGTAATACGTCATTTTTGGAGTGGTATTTTTTTTATAAAAACATTAATTTTTTTGTGATATGTTTAGAAGCTCTTTGGGTTTTTGTCAAACTTTCGAAAAAGATATATTTTTTAATACTGTCAGTACATAATTAAAATCGAAATTCGAATTAAACTATGTATTAATTTTTTTAGTACACCATCACATACCGATTTTATAAAACTAACTCTTTTAAACAACCTAGTTCACTTAAAGCCTCTTCAAATTTATAAAGGGGAAATAATTTTTGTTTTTCGTAAGGTGCTTCAGCTTTCTTTTCTTTTATACAGGCTTTACCACCTAGTGCAAACATTTTGTAACTTCAGATTCAATTTTATCTTTATTCGCATATAAAAACAAAGAGTTTTTGCATCTCAATTGAAAATTATTAAAATCAAGTTGCAATCTATTGCATCTAAATGCAATATAATACTATAATTATAAAATTATAAGACTACTAATATAAATAATCAGGGGTCTTTTATTTTGGATTTTTGCAAAAAAATCCCTAAAATATTATTTATATTTTTCCTAAATAAAGAATTTTATCTTAAGAAAAAAAAATATTTGTAGAGTTTGACCAAAAAAACAAATATTTATGACATTAAACATTCATAAGAAAAATTATTCCTGTTTAAACTTGACCGTTTTTGACATTACTAGATGCTTAGTAGTAAAAATTGTACCCAGAATTCAACTCATATATGCAATTGAGCATTCAAAATACATAAGGCCAACCGTTATGTAGACTCATACATATTAAAAAACGCGATATACAACATATCACCTAAATTGCTAAAAAAAAAGTAGCAATAAAAAAACATTTTACTTATGCTGTAAAAACTACCTATATGCCTTAAATACTTCTGTGACACATTTATAATTTTTAGGTTAAGTCAAAGTAAAAAAAAATATTAACAGAAAATTAAAAATAATCGAAAATAAATAAGAATATTACTTCTACTTTAAGTTTAAGTTTATATAAATATTTTAACTTGATAAGTTTTTTTGCTTGTTGACAGGATAAACAAGTTTTCTGTATGGATATGTGCATATATTTGCTTTTTACATGCTACAAGAATAAAATTATTGTCAACTGTACCTTACAATATGATTTTACGCTTTTATCAACACCTCCAGATTTTTTTATTATATTGATACATGACAGGGCACATTTTTTATATGATTTCTTGTAAAATCCGAAAAATCCTAAATTAAATTTAAAAATGTCTCTAATTAAGCTTATTAGGGATTTTAGAATTGTAACCGAAATAAAAGACCCCTGATTATAAGTAAGGTGTTATGTATATATATTGTAGTGTATGACATACATGTGAATGCAGGAACTAAGTAAAACGAACCTTTAAAATTACAATTATCGCACGAGGAAATAATAAATTTCTTTAACTAATGTCACTATATCCAGCGAACTATAAATAAGTAACAACTTTTTTTTAATGGATTAAACGCGGTTACATATGGGATATAGATTTTGACCGGTTTTACTTGTTTAGAATGTGAATAAATTTATGTTTTGGGCAAAGAACATACAATAAGAGAATTTTTGCAAAAACCAAAAAATGCAAATAGGAACGAAAAAATAAACTATTTTTTACTCTGTGTCATATGAACACTACCTGATACATAAAATTCTACCTGAGACATCAATTTGTAGCTGCTGATTGACATGACGTACGTGACTTATTTGCTTTGACTAAAAAGATGAATTGACAAATTATTAGATACAACCATGACGCAAAAAAAAACAAGTGTCAAGAGATCAAAAATTTAGTAAAATGTCCCGAAGTTGCGCTAGTGTCTGATTGTAGTGTATTTTATGTTTAAAAAACTGTTGGAAAGCATCATGATCAAAAGGAATACTTTTCGAGCAAAATTGGTTGCGAAAATGTAATGCACAAAAAAAGCAGTATAGTTGTATAGGTTTGCTGCGTACAAATCCTACTGCGTGTTGGTTGCAATTTGTGCCCGGGTTTTGTATGTATACTTTAACTGTTTATAACCCATTTATTCTAAAAACCAAAGGCGAGGCAATGATGAATGATCCACCTTGTATATAACAATAAACAAAACAACGCAAAGAGAACCATTGGCGACATACAACGTTGCAGGGAAATACCATGCTGCGAACTATGATATTTATACAAGATGAAAGAGGCAAGTTTGCAAATTAAGTGTCTGTGAAAATTTACTTTGACCAGTTAATACTTGTAAAAATTACAAAAAAAAACATCTCACTGTATAGTGCAGATTTATTTGCACCAGATATATGTTTTGGTTTGACTAACTATAATGTTCTAGTGTATTTGTTACGACAAGATTCCCGCCTCTTATACTGCAACATACGAAAAACACAGCTAGAGTTTAAAAACGCAAAACAGAAGACACGCAAAAGCTTTAAGCTATTCAAAGACGTACTTGATAAAACCTAGAATACGATTAAGAGTGCCACACCCCTCTCTCTACCACTGAATATCGTAAGGTATAATTAGTACGAGCAGTTTAACGACTGCAAATAAAAAAAACGTATTAAACTCTGTGTCAAAGATTTAATTAGTTTGTTTTGGAGCAATAATCTTTTGCCGTATTTTCTAGGATGTATACCTTACTATCGTGACTTTACAGCAAACCAGTGAAAAACAACGAAACAACTGCGAGTACTAAAACATCAGAAACATTTATATGGGTGTAATAGCTCAATCAATTTTACCGTCTGGCGTTATTTTAAATGATTTACAACGTATGTAAAAATCAATTATTTACTTATGATATCGTTTACATAAATTTATAAGTCTGTAATTATAATAGTACAATTAATAGCAGAGTAAAATGAAACTGTTTCTTTCTATTTAATATAAAGACCAATATTTTTTTATTATTTATTTTTTTACGAAAAGTTTATAAAAATCTCTTGTAGGTCACTTCATAACATTACAAGTAAAATGTTTGTAGAAAAATGATATAATATTATATCCATATTGTGTATAAATGTTTTATGGTATGTATAGAATCCTAATTCTCTAAACTTATTTTGTTCTATTGATAAGCGAACCCTTATGCCCATCATGAATTTTTTATATATCAGAACTTATTGTCATACTCATTTCCATATCATGCTTTCATTTTTTGCGCCCAACTTATCTTGTTTGTACCGTACCCCTGCGGTAAATATGCGATTAGCCATTTAGTGCTAAAAAATTATTGTTATATTAGCTGTAGGTTTTTGTTTGGAGAAAGCTATTTTTTTTAGCTACTTAACTTGTCCCATATTTTTTACTATGGTAAATTTTCCAAGTTAAAAATGTAAAAAATCAGTGAATATTGCAAATTTTTATAAAAAAAAACAACATCGTTCTAATATTTTTTAACATTGTATATTCTTTGTTTTCCAACTTATATAAATATATTTTTGGTGTACTTTTTACTTTTACAATACTAAAATATATGCTATAGTAAAAAAAAAGTCAAAAAGTTCCTTGTTTTTTTTTACTATAGTAAGTCGGTTTACTTTAGTAACAAACTGTTAATTGAAAATACCATCCTTTTTTTTTATATTTTTTTTATTTACCCCCCCCCCTATGGAAGAAAAACATTCATGATGCAGATAAGCCACAATTAAACTATTATCACATAAAAATAGTGTCAGCGTTGAATATCGATTGAAAGAATCAATTGACAAACCGAAAAAGTAAAGAATTGTGTGAAAAGTTAGCAATCGAAATGGGACAAACTACAGGAGGTAAATGTAAAACCAAATGCAAAATTATATTGACGAAGTATAAAAGAGAATTAGATATAATAACAAATTAGGCTTTTTGCCTTTACACTAGTGTTATTGGTATGTATTTATCGCAGTTTTCCAAAGAAGGTTAAACATGATGTTGAGTGTGTGGTTAATTTGGAATGAAAAGTTAGATGCGGTGGAATACCAGTTATTACAAAAAAAAAAAATCCAGAAACGATGCCTTATAAAAAGGTTGAAAAGAATGGAATAAAAAACAAATCATGTAGAAATTCATAAGAAGAGCTACAAAAAAAGCGTAACTTGCTTTATTTCTGCGATGGAAACCGACAAAAAAACATGAAGAGAAAAATGAATGCTTAACTCAAGGGTTGAATCTTCGAACAGCAATTTGGAAACACAAAAATATTATGCTGGATCTAGTTTCTTTTATAAAGAAAAATAAAGAATAAAAATATGGGTTTGTATATAATAGATACCAAAAAAAAGCAATCCATTTTGAACATCAAAATAAACAGAAAAAAAAACGTGTTATGAAATAAATTTACTTATAGACAAAAAAAATTCAATATTTAAAAATTGATATTTATAATCAAGTATTTTTTTGATGTATGATTTAATTCTTGGTTGCATTGATGTGATTGTATTTGAACGGGAATGAATTCCGTACTGATTTTCGTTGGTCACAATTCTGTATTGGCGTATCTAATCTTATAAACTTGTTCTGTAGCAACCGACAAGCGGCGTCAACTTTAACTGTTTGTTTGCGCAATTCTTAGAGTTTATTATTTGATAAGAGGGTTACTTTTAGTAGCAGTTGTTGTCTTTATGTTACTGAATCCAATAAAAGCAGATTGCCTACCACATGGTACTAGCTTATGGTATGATGCAATTGTAGTCTTGCGCCGACAAATTTGTCTTTAAACTCGTGCATCATGCATCGATCCTAAACTACAGATCACGCCCCTAAAACGCAACTGATCATCTATTAGGCATACGAAATTAAGTGAAACCTGTCATTTTCTAGAAAAAAAACAAATCGTGCTGCTTAGACGTTTTACAGATACGTGTCCCCTCTATAACCAATGCCGTGACGCCTACATTTTCTGTATATTGCAACCCCTCCAGATCGCTCAGTTCCTTGTTTTATGGGATTTGGATATGTTTCAATGCATGGGAAAACAAGAACTTTGACATATCATCTACTTGCCTATGAGCTGTGGGTTTTTAAAATCCGAAAACTTGACTTATTTTTTTATAAGTGCTGTTATGACCTAGTGGAAATAGAAATAACATAGATTCAGCGTGTAATATTTGGATCTTTATATCTGTTGATTTAAGTTGAATAAAAGTTATAAAAGAAAAACACGACATGCAAAAAGTCTCTAAAAATTACGTATTATCTTATTTGATATAAATTTTCTTGCCATTTAGTGCTGTCTATCATTTCAGATATTTCAAAGTAATAAAATAGAACAAAAAGAATAACCCGCTGTATAAATAAAATGTTTAATTGTCTCATTGTTCAGAAGGAGGATAAAAAAATTTAGGTAAAAAGGAGTGTATCATTGAAACTACCTCAGGTAGTTGGCTATCGATTGGCAAAATAATACTCTTAGCATTAATACATTACTTTGTTATAAAACTGGGGCAAAGCTTTTTAACAGCTTAGCATAGTCTATATTTTACTGAAGACGGCCTTAGAAGTGATACTGTATATATATAAAACTGATAAGTATAACATAAGAGCAATAATACTTTTTGAAAATATACCTATGGTATAATATAGTATTGTCTAAGGTTTAGTTGCTATTTTTGTTGCAAACTATGGGTGTAAATTAAAAAATCAAAGAGAGAAAATATATATTATAAATATAATACGCAGTAAAC
>JAQFYM010005883.1:0-12519 GCA_034694785.1 Agrenia bidenticulata
TTCATTGTAAGTCGTTCCTCGAGTACAGCCTGCATTGGCTACATCTGTAAAGACACGTTTCGTTTTAAATCAGATTTAACAATAAAATTAATTCACAACTTACAATGTGACCCTGCTGGTACTGGGGGCGTTAGGTTTTTACATTGACCCGAGGGGGCCACAGTAGTTGTAGAGGGAGTTGAAATAGCGTCACAAATATATCCTTTTCTAACGAACCGAAAATAAAACCATCTTATGAAACTCCAAGCTGCGATTGACATAAAAAAAGAATTCTTATGGAAGAAACTATACCTGCACCAACAGTGGCAGTGGAACGATGTCCCTTCATTGTAAGTGTTACCCATGGTACAGTTTGCATTCGCTACATCTATTTCATTTAAAAAAATCAACGATTAAAACCTTGACGAATAAAATCCTCTGATGAATGAAATGAAAGTCTTACACTTGGAACCGGCTGGGAGAGTAGGTGTCCCGGTACAAGCCCCTGTCGCCGCTCCTGCAGCGTTTTCCAAAAGAAACGCTGCGGACAAAACTGCAGCAAATAGAAAGCCTTTCATTCTTGTTCAGTATTTCAAAATCTCTCAAGTAGTTTCCAATTAATGTCCGAAAAAAATGAAACGCTTTTCTAAATTGATCCAACTGAGGAAGAATGGAACAAGAAATTCCAATTCTAATGCCCTCCTCTGATTAAGTCGAAGCTTTTATACCAAATGTGGTATTGTATGTTAAAGGAGTGAGGTCATACGATCCAGATCATAATTTAAAAAAATACAAGCTTATCAATTCGAGACCATGATCACCTTCACGGAAGATAGTCTGAGACCTTCATGAATGCACGTCATGTTAGTCAAGTTATTAACCAGCTCATTTGTCATATCTTGGAACAACAGTTTGATGAAAATATTATTGGCACTTTTAAACTTAAGATGCGAATGTAGTAAATCCGGCTTTAAATTTGTATTCAACTACAAGGTGAGTCTTATGCAAGTACTCCCTTTTGAATGTCAATCAAATATTATGCATAATAGCTCATTTCACAAAAAGTTGATCAAGTTCAGAATATGCACCAATGCGTCTTATTTAAGTTAGAATTTGGAAAGCAATGGATTTGAAGATATTGATATTCAAAAGGAAGCACTTTTACAAGACTCACCCTGTAGATACATTAGAACTGGATTTGGTTAGAATTTATAACATTCAGGCACATGAATATTTTGAAATATCTGAGTAGCATTTAATGCATTCATCTTTCTTCCCATGTCCTTCCGTTTGGATTATAAACTAAACAATTCCTGAAATCTAACATTTTCACGGCTAAGCCCTCGAGAGAAAAGCCTCTCTGACATGACATGACAATGGGAGAAAACACATCAATCAATTTAGTTTAGTAAAGTTTAATGGCAATTCCCAGTTAGTACTAGTTTGCAATGTTCCAATGGATTCATTTCCCTGCTCAAGTATATTACGACCTCATTGGGCTTTCGTACAAGAGATCGTGTGTAGGAATTTATCCCTGTTGGATTTCAAACATCTACTTTTGGGTGAGTTTAAATATGTCCCCACAGTAAATATTTAGCCGGTGAATTGGTAGCGAAAAATATGTCCCCGGTAAATATGTAGCAATTTATGTGCATGCTAAAGATTAGTTCAGATTTTTTCCCAACTGTCAAAGTTTATTACTAATTATAACTGCCATCATACTAATTACGCAGCATTATCGTGTACATATTTACCGCCGTGGGAATAATTACCATACATATTTACCGACTCCCCAAACTTTTGTAAACATAAGTTTTTCATCAAAATTTATTGGCTTATCCACTCACAGAGATTTTTAAAATTGAAAAACACACTTTAAAAAATAGCTAAATGTTCCCACCTACTCCTCCCACTCATCCCTCCTCAACAGCTTCCTCACCATGGACTTAAGAAGCATCTGCTCCTCAAGCAACACATCCAGCTTCCTATTAATATCATCCTCAAACTGTTGATCATCGCAACTAGGGGAAGGGGCCTCGCTGTTATGATGGAAATGCCTTCCGGTCATCACAGTCCTCCCACTTTTGCTTTTCTTCTGACTGCTCACCCCACCGGTTTGACCTTTTCTCTGACTGCTGACCCCACTGGTTTGACCTTTCCTCTGACTGCTCAACTCACTGGTTTTACTTTTTCTCTGACTGCTCACCCCACTGGTTTGACCTTTCCTCTGACTGCTGACCCCACTGGTTTTACTCTTCCTCTGGCTGTTGACCGCACTGGTTTGACTTTTCTTCTGACTACTGCTCCCGCTAGTTTTAGTTTTCTTTTGACTGCTGCTCCCACTAGTTTTAGTTTTCTTTTGACCACTGCTCCCGTTCCCGTTGGTTTTGGCTTTATTTTGACTGCTGTCCCCAGCGATTTTGATAGAGCCCTCTTCAACTTCGTACTTGAGCAATTTCTGTCTCAGCAGCTCAACCGAGTCCATTCTCCCCTCATTCTTCCCAGGGTCCATTTCCTCAGAACTTATTATGGCAGTGTAGGACTGTTGGGATTGCGTAGACTCTGACTCTGAATTCCTAGAGGACTGGGACTGCTTGGTAGACTTGGATGCCTTTGGAGGTTTGAGGGGGCTAGGGCCTTCGACATTTCTACCATATGCCCGCCTTCCCGTAGGTGTCTTGTCCTTTGGTCGGTAGAGTCGCCCATATTTGTACAGAGCCTCTCGAAGCTTTTCAATCGAATCAGATTCAGTCCCGTCGGCGGCATCAGCGTCCTCTTCAGAGTCTGAAGAACTAGGGGTGGTGGTAGTCGTCGTCGTCGTCGTCGTCGTTTTCGACTTCCCTTTTGTTCCCTTTGGTCTCTTATTGGAAACGGCTCGGCCTTTATCCTGATTCCTCCAGTCTGCGACATAGTCGTAGCTGACTTCGTCCGGAGGAACTAAGGTCCTTGGCAATATCCGTACAGAGGAGGAGGCGGTTGAAGCCATTGGAGGGCTTTGCGTTGATTTGATCATCTGTGACATTGTGATTTGGATTTTTGTCCAATTTTGACTGGGGCTCTAGTTCAAAGTAGAATGTTTATTTTTTAAGCTTTTGAGATTATGAATGGACTAACGTACCTCAGAGGTTGGGAAGGTTGAGAAGATGAGCTGGCTGGGGGCTGGAGATTGACATTTCGTCACGGTGATAAGGTATAAGAAGGAGGTTATGCAATGTAGGAGTTCCATTTTTCATATGGTTTTGACTAAGGTTAGAAAGTGAGATATTGGCGTTTGTGGTGGTATAGTCGACTATAAGACGATAGCCTGGAATTTATGAAACGGTTGAGTGTTATTGTCTTGATTGTAAATAAAATAATTTTATGAATAGTTAGATATCATTGTTAATTGTTTGTACTTGTTTCAAGGCAATCTCAGCAAAACAGGGTTATGAAATGGAGCATTGATTTCTTCGATCGTATATGTCATATTGGAATATGTTTTTTGTAAATAAGGTTGTGAAAGTTTTGTATCTCAGTTTTAAAATAAATCCTGTCAGTTAAAAAACACGGACACTAGTTTCTGACACTCTGGCAGAAGGATTGGAAAAACATAAATAATTTAGAATCTTTGAGGAGTGACCCATGCGGGTCAAAATAGTTTCTTAAACGTCCATCGATTGCTACATTTGAGCTACACAATCACTCTTTAAGAATAACAGTAAATACTGTGCAGTCGAAAATGGGATTTAAATTGAGCACTATTTAGAACATCCAATTGATTTACACGAAATGTCCTTGACCTCAAATTCTCAATGAATCTGCAGCTTTGCCATTTTAGTTTAGTTTTATCAACAACATTTAAAGCGCCATACGCAACATGGACAGAACTTGGCCGATACATTTGCAAAAGCCCAACAGGGTCCAATAATCGCTCACCTAAACTTTGCATCCCATTTTAAAAACCGGTAGCCTCGAAATCCTAAATTTCCACTACAGGGTGAAAATGAAACTGAAAAAGAACCCGAGTAGCCAACTCTGTCTCCAAAAGCATTGTTCCATAGATAATTCCATACTGCCAAACCAAATCTGCTGTCACTCTCTGCTCATCCCAAGCTAATAAATTAGTACGAGAGTTGAATGGCTAGAATAAGGGTCTCTCTAATAATCCCTTTAGTAGAGGCATCCCCTTAGATCCGTCCAAGGAAGTAACTTTTGGCCCAAGTCATAAATCTAAATTAGGCGTTGACAAATGTGTTTATTAAGATTTATTCCAAAGTGGAGGATAGAATTGGCTTCTAGTTGCTCTTGTATTTTATAACCTCGTTCATCTCATATATCTCCATCACCTCCTACTTTAAAAACTCCCTACTCAATCTGCATCACCATTTATGATTAACTCTGAGATTAATTAACAAGGGCGGACTTGGCACATACTCACTCGTCTCTGCCAAGGGATTGTTCATATCTTACTCGTTTATGAATAATATTTGCAACACGAATAAGATACCTATAACTAACCAAGATTAAAGGTCTATACCCTTTATAGCTGAGTAGCACGGCAAGTTTGGTTTCAAAATTGTTATTTAGGTGGATTTCGTATCACAGTTGAAAAAGAGATAGATACCCTAATGTATGGATGCTCCTTCGTAAAAGGCAATCAATAATAATAAGATTATCCACCCATACTGGTTTTAAAAAAAATCTTAATCTCATCTCGAGATGTTGTTTCATCAATTGTGGATAACATTTTTTTCTAACCCGTTGGGAAAATAAATGTAAAGTAATTATTTTTGCGAATAAATTAAAAATCCTAACTGTAATTGGAGTTGAGTATTGTAATTTGTATTCTCTTGGTAACTTTTAAGTTCTCTAAGCTTTAAGCTATGGAAATAGAGGTAAATATTTTTAGGAGATATGATATTTAATACTGAGGAGGAGGTAAAGGATATTTATCTATATTCATTTTTAGAGTGTTGATATGTGTGTTCATGATAATAATAATATGATGATGATGATGAGGATGATGATGATGATGATGTGGCTATAGCTCTTTCTTGTACAGGACTCCAAAAAGTTGTGTGTGTGCATATAAATAAGAGAAGTAATTTATTAGCTTTTTTGGAAATGGGGAATTTTTTCCGAATGATTAACGAGGAGCAGATGGTGGCCTGGTGGGTCTTGGGATCAATTTGAAAATTTTAACGGCCAACCCTGACATCTCATTTATTAGTGGTGTGTGTGAGTGAGTGTGTGTGTGTGTGTGTGTGTGGACGAGTCCTAAATCCTCACCACTATTACTTGGCTCATTTACAATGGAATCCCCACGACCAACAACGATTGAATTATGACATCCGCTACAGCAATGTGCATGCAAAGCTATCTATCCATCTTCAGGGGGTCAATTGTCCCTTTTATCCTTACAAAAGTTTAGGTCATGAGGTCAGGAGGTCTTTCAATCTCTCTTGGTCTTCAAAACCTTCCAGTTGCAGATAATCAGTCAAATGTGTTCAACGGCTTGATTGAATTATGACATACCTGCCTCTCCATATCCACGGGGTGAATTTTCCCGTTTATATTTACAAAAATAAGGGTCATGAGGTCAAGAGGGTTTTCAATCTCTCCTGGTTCTATAGTTCTAGTGGGGGCTAATGCATTAGGGTGGCTAAATGTGTCCAGGGGTTCAACTCTCTCCCTTTCACCTTTACAAAATTAAAGGTCATGTGGTCATGAGGTCACAGAGTCTGTACTACTAGTCTTTATTACCCTTTAAAAATAAACTGCTCAAGGGGGGGGGGCTAAAAATTCCAGAATATCTGAAAGGCATTAGTGTGAACAAATGTGTGTAATAAATCACGCCGTTGTCCTTAGACTGTCACCTCGACTCTTTCTTCACCTGACATGGCCCTGTCAAATCCTCATGAATCTTCATTTCCCAGCACACCATTAGCCTTTCACTCCCGCCTTTTTAAAAACCCATCTCGAAATCCCTTCTAATCCGACTCCAATATTAACTCCCGGGTTTTAATCCATAAAAACAAGCCCAAAACTGTCCCGGTTAGGGCAACTTTGTTTCAAACTTGTATTTCACATCTCAGAAATCAGGAGGTGGAAAAGAAATCCACTTAGACCCTATTGCCTTTTGTATTACACAATCTGATTCCAACAATTATGAAGATGGTCGTGCACATATAAAACCGCTTCCTCTGGTGTCAGTGGGGGTATTTTTTTTCGAAATCCTTGTTGTAGCTTGTGAATGTCCCCCGTGAGAAATGGACGTATGGTGGTGGGTAGAAGGGATTCTTCACATTATGGTAATAATGGAAGTGTTTGAGTAAATTATGGGATTATGATGGATGATGATGTGATGAGGCTGTGTGGAAGGAAGGAAGTCTCGAGTGACAAGATTTTGAGGCTTCTTGACAATGATATACGAGCACTAATCGGTCTCTTGTGCCCAAACACTCCAATTTACTTACCAACACCAGAAAGATCTTTCAAAATTGCATTACAAATCCAGACTGGGGCTCAAGTCATCATCCCTCAGCTCAAAATCACCATCTCACTCTTGGCTAAACATTATTAATATATCATTACATCTATCTCCATCACACCATCTTCTCTACCAGATACAGCCAATTTAAACTTTCTCACATTACTATTTTATACGAAAGTCGACGGTTGTAGTTGCGATAAGGATCTTGGTTCGCAAGCTTCCCTAAGGTTGATAGCATATGAGAGTGAGACGGATTTGGTGGGTGGGGTCAGTAAGTGCTAATAAGATTTGAAAAGTAGCATAAGAAGCTGGGGAGGGATTTGGTGTCAAACGATAGTAGGGCCAAAATATGAGGGGGATTTGGTCAAGATTGAGAAGGATGGGGTCTAAAAGTTAGAATTAGAATTTAAAAAGAAAACCCAATAAGCTGTACGGGCTAAATAATTCTTGCCAAATCACACATGACCCAATTTGAATAGGTTACAACCTTCTCGTGGCCAGAATCTTGTCTTATCGGGGCACTTATCTTTAAAAAACGACATTTAATTTTCTTGCTTAGCTTGCACTTCCATTGCAAATAATTTATCTGAAGGTAATTAAGGCTTACAGAATCAATAGATACCATTAAGGCCCGGTAAATTTGTTTGTAGGTCCGTGTAAAGTAATTTAAATGAAAAGTAGCAACTTTGGCGTTATTATTGTATTAGTTGGCATCAAAACTCCCTCATATTAAAGTACACAGAAAATGAGATCCCCTCAGTAGCTTATTGTGCTGTGTTTCAAATCCTCTGGGTTCCAAAAACCATGCGGACTTAAATGGCCTGGTAAAGTCACTAATTAAATCCCCAGTTGCCAGTGGATTTCTAAATATGTCAGTGGCTTTTTTCCGTATGGATTCTCATTCACATTTTTGATCATTATAATTTATAAAATCCATCCACCTCGGGTTGAAACCCAATGTAAGTATCGGTAATGCATCCTGGAGTTAAATGACACGTGAAGGCTTGTGATTAGTTTCAGACATGTTTTCGAAATGGAGATGGGATTTTTCTTCTTATGTAAAAGAAAAATGATGGCCCTAATTAGTTTTAACTCTTTCAAGACGTTTTCCTTCCGAAATGATTTCAGAATGAATGACCAGCCTTGTGACAAGATGAATCTAATGAGCAGGGAACTTTGCGTGTAAAACGATCTGATGAGCTTGAGATGTTGTACCCCAAAGGGAATTTCTCAACACACATACTTGATGGCCATTAACACTTTCAAAGATCCGCCCAGGTCATTCATCATCCTTGTCCACTTGAGACTAAGTTGAGACTGGAACATATGTTTGAAGAGGACTTGAATTACCCGAGGGTACAAGGGATGCAAAATAAAGTCAAAACTATTAACGTTATCGTATACGTGGGATTTTCTTATAATGTTAATTAGTCAGTTTGCTAGGATATTTAAGTTTATGCTGTTTGTATACAAACCCACTTAATCTAAATTGATGTGTGGGCTGAAATACCTTCAGACAAATTATTGCGACAGGAGTGCAAGCTGCACAAATAAATTGAATGTCGTATTTAAAGATAAGTTCCCCGATAAGACGAGATACTGGCCAGGTACCCTATTCAAAATAGGGCCAGAGGTCAGTGGGGTTCGGTCTAGTGACAACGGGGCTCTATGCACACCATCCCTCTCAATCTAAATGTCTCTCTTAAATCGAATCCCCCTGTCCCCTCTTTATTTTCATATTTGTCTCAAAGTCTCAACCAGTGCCCCCTCCACCCAATCTTTAAAAAATGACTTCTTCCAAATCAATTAAAATTAAAAACAGAACCTTCTCTGTTTATAAAACCTACAGTGCAGAACTTGAATAGCCCGATCCAGGTGTATGATTGGAACGTAACATCTTGTATAAGTGCTTGCTTTGTTAAAAACGTTTGGACAGTCGACAAATCTCGGCTAAATTCTTCTGAACGGACTTGCGACTCTTTGTCATTTATCCACATGTCCGTCTGGTCGGATCGATCCCAAGAGCCTCGTTCCGCGCTTTCAGCGCTCCACTCACTCTTAGTATCGACAAAGGTGGTTTTGACCTTAATCTCATGAACCGTATGACATAAGGTCACGACAGTAACAAATTCATGACCTTGATTAAATTCTCTTTTCTCAGAGTACCCACATGTCCGTCTGGTCGGATCGATCCCAAGAGTCGTGTATTTTTATATGTACCACACCTACCTAAGCTACCGTCTTGCTTAATTTCAGCTTCTTATATGGACGTTTCACAAAACCGCACGGTTTGGCCCCATGGGGTCACTCAAGACAGCTTTTTGTAAATCTGACTAAGGGTTTGATTATGTAAACCTTAAAGCTACCATCCTGCAAAATTTCAGCTTGTTATGAATATTTTTAACAAACACGGTTGGATTGGCCCCATAGGGTCATACAAGACAATATTTTTGCCAATCTGCTATTGTATTGTGATTTAAGGCCCACAATCTACCATCGTGCGAAATTTCAGGTTTCTATAACAAATAACGATTATGCTTCTAATAGTGTATTTTCATATGTACCACATAGGGGTAGCCCCCACGGATCAACCGTTCATCGAATCAGGCCCATCTTCGAACTCGATTCCCAACTTTGGCCAACGCTACTGTGTGCAAAATTTCAGAACATAGGCCAATTCGGTCGTGAGTTATCGTGTACCGGACAGACGACCAGACCGGTTACATAAGCCCTGGCTCGGGCTAAAAATTACCCTCCCCCTTTCACGGGTATGTAATCCCACCTGGAATAATTTCCCACGCTCAAACTAATACAAAAAATCTCCAAAGCCTTTTGCATCATTATTCCCTTAAATCCCTTAAACTAACTCACTCTCAAATCCTTAGTCTAAACTCACTGTTTAAAAAATAAAAACCCCTCATACTAATCTGTAAGAGTTGGACTTCTGAGCTAATTGGAGGGCGGTCTTTGTGCTCGGAATGTGAGAGGAGTTATGCGGGGGATGAGTGTCAGAGTATCAAAGAAATCCTCAACTGTTCAATCTCTGAAATGTTATGGGGAAAAGGGAAGTTGAACATTAAAATAGAAGCACTTGTTCCTCGTAAATTTGTCCTCACCTCCTTTATCCATTAGTGACTCGACTTATGTTCTCTCTTACAAGCAGAGAGAGATACGAGACGAGATCTGTCTTGAAAGAAAGAGTCACACTCCCCGAAAAATATCCATTCCTTATCCAATAGAGCTAGTAGCTGGTGGTGGTGGTATTAGGGAATTCCAAGTCTATGGAAATCCACGTGGATTGTTCTAGTGTGTGGAGAAGTTTGTAGAGATGCGATCCATCTGTCTGTCACCAATCATTGGAAGAAGGATGCGGGGACATCACACTTGTCTTTCTTCATCTTGGAAAATAAATTCGGAATGAAGCCACCTATTTGTATTCCCTAATCTCTCCGCTTAATTCTATCTCTTTAGTACTCTCTTACCCGGCCATTTTTCTTAGCCAATCTTGTGTACTTCTGGAGTGACTGGGGAGATGCCGAGGGCCGTAAGCCGGGAGTTAGCCAATGTGGGGCAGCTAGGGCCGGGACTTGCTTTAGCATTCGTTATTCTAAGGAATTCGGTAACGGGACACTTTGGTCCTTGGGATTTCGGTACACGGGCATTTCGGTAGCCATCTGCTCATCTACCGAAATGGCCATGTGGTCATGTGAAATTTCATGTACCAAAGCATTGTGCATTGAAATGTCCTACACTAAATGTCTTGTAGTAAAATGTACCGAAATGTCCACGTAACAAAATGTCCTTCATTCAAATGTGCTGTACCGAAAGTCCTGCACTGAAATGTACTGTAAAAAATATCCTGAACTGAAATGTCCATGCACCGAAATGTCCTGCACAGAAATGTCCATCCATAAAAATGTCCTGCTTTGAAATTTCAATGTACCCAAATGTCCTGGACTGAAATGTCCTGCACCAAAGTGTCTGTAGCGAACTGTGCTAGAATGAGTAATTTGGGGGACCAGGGTGAGTGATTAGCCTCTGGAGCCCCAGGTTATATTTCGAACATATTGGAGAGAGAATAAAAGTGACACTGGAAACAAGGAAGATGACAAAAAGAAGGATGGATTTTGCGGCTCCTGGAAGTGGTTGAGAAACCCTTGTAACTTATAAGAGAGAGAGAGAGTCTCCCTTAAGCGGATGGAATTCTCGGTGGTTTGGACACGGGAGTCATTAATCACTCCGGGGTGTCAGCCCTCCTGCCAATCAAAGCTGATTTATCGTCACACTACCATTCACTTGACGACTTTACCCGTCACACTCCGACCGAGAGTCCGAACTTCGGGGAGGAAAAAAATCCCTTCTCCCTCTGTTTACTCGTTTAATACGGAGATATCAAGCTTATGATATAATGATAAGGTTCTCTCGGGCTTGTACTTTATTATTATTATACTCGTATGGCTTGGGATAACTGAAAACATATGAGTGTTCAGTGTCTAGAGTGGATATCGTCTAGGGTTCGTATTAAGGAGATGGATAGCTTCTCCCACTCTGAAGCCCCAAGAGTTGTGAGCAAGTTTTGCGGTTCAAGTCGTCAAGTAGTACAGATTACATATGTTCACTACCTGACCTTTTGTCATTCCTCATTCCTGGGTATTTATCATAGTGGGTTTAGAGAGGAGAGCTCCGAGTTGGACGGGAATTGATAGCCCTTGTTTCGAGTGGAGAAATTTCAAAAAACTGTTTTACTTTCACATCAGGGTGGCCCATCAATAACTTTATTCAAAAAACAAAGTAGGAAAAGGATTAACTTTTTAATGTTGAACATCAAGTAGGTAAAGCTACCCGGGTGTTTTATCAGGGTGGCCCATATCCTCCCGGATTGGGTTTCTTTGTCCTAAAAACCTAAAATTGACTTGGCTGAAAAAATCAATGAGGGCCAGTTCGAAGTTCTCATGAAGTCGTCTTCTCTGAGCCCAACTAAATGATAAGTAAGAGCTCGGGGTTGCCCTTGTTGATAATAACTCAGGATTTAACACACTCCCATATAAACTGCAAAGGTAATAAATAAAAGCTCAAGGAGCTTCATAGAATAGGACAGTGTGGAATATATTAGAGAGAGAACATCAAACGATTCCACATCTCATCAAGTATTGGACTCGTCCCAATAAAAGCACTTTCCAGCTTCTCAAATGTGGAAGGCTCAATAAAATCACGAATCCTTCTTCTGGTGGGTGATAAATATTTTGAAAATCATTTGATAGCCCAACTTGTGCTCCGAGGGAGAGAGAGACACACACATAGTTAACCTAACCCGAGAGGGTATTTATTACCTTTGCTACTACACAGACATTAACTAGTTGGGCTGTGTAATGGACTGACGTCTACTCTGGGCTATGAAATGACTTGAGAAGTGATGAGCAGAAGGGATAGTTAGTGAGGAGGGCCCATTAGAGCTATTAACCGATAAGCTACTCCTTCCCCGACTCTTCAACCTTCATAACTTTAAGGGGAATAAATGCCAAAAATGAATAAAAATTGCGGTCATAAACAGTCAAGTTGTTCACGTACTCATATCCGTTAATTCCTACAGGGTGGAGCGGATGCGTATTACAGTTTCTTGAACAAGGAAATGGACAAAGGACTTTTACCTATTGAATTTATTATTGAATTTGTACAAGGTGTTCTGGTGAATATTTCCTTTTTAAAATTGTCAATGGGTAATTAACATTTTTTTTAAAAAGTTTGTTTTGTCTGTGTAAAATAAATTTTATAGACTGCCAGCCAAGCATGAAAACATTGAAAACTCTAAAGAGCACCCTGTATTTTTTAATAGAAACTTAGCGAGCTTAAACGCGTGTCAAAATTTGAAAACTTTGCACATAAATCGATAACTAAACAATACTGGATGTCGATGACAGCGAAGTACCAAACCTGTAGCTACGTCATTATTTAATATGTGTTGTCATGGAAATGTAAATGTATGTATTTGTATTGTATTACTGTTTGTAAGAGGAGGGAAAGATGAACTTTCTCCTCACTGTCACTCTGAACTCTGAGCAGAGCAGTCA